>JADRCC010572226.1:4378-17473 GCA_019843855.1 Hylomyscus alleni | reverse complement strand
CAGGCCCAGCCAAGCCTAATGCTTTTTTTTTTCTTTTTTCTTTTCTTTTTCTTTTCCATTTTTTAAGAGAAGACTCCTTAAAGCCAGTTCCATTCTATTTCAGCAATTGTATCCAAAGAAGCCAGTGACTGACCGTAACTTAGAACATTATCCTTTGCTATCCGCTGCCACTGAACTTCCCGTGTAGTATCTGCTCTAACAAAGGACCCCTTGTCATCTGGCTATATTCCCCAAGGTCTTCCGAAGAGGAAGTGAGCAGAAAGGGAGACAAGTGTGCGGCTGTGGCATGAGTGTGTGTGGGCAGGAGTCTAGCTATGATACCTGTGTATATTCATGACTAGTAGATGCATCACCTCTTACATTCCATTGCTTAGATTCCCTTCTGCAAACATGCTAAAGGGAGATGGAGATGTGGGAGATGACTTAGTGATAGTGCAGAAGTGAGGGCAAATGTGAAGGATAGCCATGTGGAGAAGGTAGACATAGATAGCTGTCGAGTCTCCTACAGCCTGCCAAAAATCTGCATACATCTTAAGAGGATGCTGTTTGCTTACCTTGACCTCTGTAAAGGTGGACATGGTGCTGGGAATATTTGACCTAAAGGACATATAAAAAATGAGATTGCTTAAGTCAAGACAAAAAACAAAAACAAAAAACAAAAAAACAAAAACAAAAATGAAGACATTGGACCTTGCTCAAGCTAAGGATTTAAGGGTAAAGTATTAAAGAGTTTCAGACAAGCATTACGTCTGTGGCTTCGTGGAGTGTTTCGTAGAGGACAGATCTGGTCTCAGCTGAATGATCATCCATTATTTAAAGACTGTCCCAAGAACCCAGAACTAAGTTCTGGCTATCTGGCAAAATAATGAAAACAGACTGAAACCAGAAAAAGATAATTCAGCAGTATTCTCCAGGGTTTCATGTATAAGCTGATTTTTTATAATTCTTCATTTAAATATTCAATAAGATTCCTCATCTTTAATATGATAGACTTTATTTTATTACTTTGTTCTAGATAGTGAATTCTCAAGAATAGGGCATGTGCCTGTCATTACTGAATGCTAACCTTCATGTGTTCACAGAACCTACCCAATACCTTAAAAGACCTGAGTTTAAAACTATGAAATAAATATTAAGGGGGAAGGTGTATCTCAGTGCAAGAGCACTAGGAAAACAAAGTAAGTGATGGGCTGAGTGGTCATTAGCAAATTCTGTGTTCCATATGGAAATTAAAATCAGCACTGGCGGGCAGGTGGCAGGTCAGCTTCACAGATGGGATTTAGCAGTGCAGCTGCAGTTGCTCACTTTAGAGCCCTCCTGTCAACTTCATTAGCATGTACTAAAAACACTATTGTCTTGTGAGCCACCCTGCTGTGAATTCCCACAGAGCCTGCTTTGTTTTCTGTTTTGTGGCTTGCTCTGTACCCTTAAGGAACTGTTTCAGGAAATAAAGTCACTATTTCAGGAAATTGATCACTATTAATCAGTCCAGTTACCCTTAGCTATTTGTCATGACATGATGGTGAAATTGTCATTAGCTAAATAGAATCTTTCCTAGCTTTATAGATGAAATTAACAATGACTTAGCATTATGATAGATGCTTAGCATTACACAAGTCCTTTAGATGATTTGAATGTTGGTATCTCAGGGACTTACATGAACCCATTAGAAGGCCTTTATAGAGTTTGAGTTTAGCTTTAAGCAAGTGTAATTTTATGGCAGAAGGTCCAGGCCAAGCATGAGAGAGAGCAATACTATAAGAGAAAGAGTCCCGAAAGTAGACTGCGGTGTAGACTGGGCCTCAGTGTCCAGATCTGTGATCCCTGTAATTTGTTTTGATTTTGACGTGGTCTCACTAGTTATCTGTGGCTAGGCTAAAACTCACCGTGTAGTTCAGGCCAGCCTTGAACTCCCAGAAATCCAGCTGCCTTGCCCTGCAGAGTACTGAAATTTAAAATGTGTGCCAATCCCAAAACTTACTATGTAGACCAGGCTGGCCTTGAACTCACAGAGATCTGCCTGCTTCTGTATTCCATGTACTGGAATTAAAGGGGTGCACCACTGTGATCAACTTTGAACTCAGAATTCTTAAAAAGGGGTATGGAGAGGATTAATTGATATGCCAAGTAGTGAATCAAAAAATAACAAGCACATTTCCCTAGCAGTAAGGACTCACTTCCCCATCCTGCCATGCAGAACCCTTCATGATCCTCCCCCTCTTCCCTGTTATCACACCTTAGGCCCTCCCCTCTGCAGAACCATCTGATCTGTACATTCTGGTTCTTCCGTAGGTGAATTTGCACAATCAGCACACCCTCCCTTCTTACCCACACACCTCTGGTTCAGGTCCACATTACCCATGTACAGAGCCATCCAGCCAACATTTATTTGAGTTCTCTCTTTTTTTGACACTCTGTTCTCCTTTGAGTAAGTCTTCTTTTACATGAAGACTTTATCATCTCTATATTCCCAGCACATCACCATATTGGATATCTGGGATAAATATTTATTTGATAAATATATAATGATTTCATTGTTTTGCAGGTTTTAAACTGGATGCATCTTAATGCTTTAGCTCACATCTAAAATGATTGATGGAAGCACCTTCTATCAGGGCTTTGCCAGGCACATTTAAGCTCTCTATCCTATACTTCTTCAGGTATGCCCTGGGAGGAGTTTTGTGAGTGCTTTGTTCACTCTTTAAACTGTTTCTTTCAGCTCCTGGAGCTTTCTCTTGCACAGGTATGCCTGGTGCCCACACACCTTCTCATTCTGTGAACACATGAACGCACACATGCGCACACACACACACAACATACACACATGCACACACAGCACACACATGCGTGCATGCACACACACAGCATACACACAGCGCACACGCACAGCATACATACATACATACACACACAGCATACACACACGCACACACACACACACAGCATACAAACATACACACAACATACACAGCATACACACGCACACACACATAAACACGCACACATGCACACAGCATACACATGCACGCACACACATGAAGAAGACACACACAGCACACACACATGCACACATGCATACACAGCTCACACATACAGCATACACACACCCAGCATACACATACACACCCAGCATACACATACACACACAGCATACACACACGGACACACACGCATGCGCACATACATACAAGCACACACATACACACATAGCTCACATACACACACACACATGGACATGTGCGCACATGCGTGCACACACAGCACACACTACCTTTTCAGCTCTCTTCCCTAGGACTCTACCCAAGTATCTTCTTTCTCTAGACTTCATTAGAACAACCAAAGACTGCAGCAATAACATATGTGCCTGTGTCTGACTGTTCCAACCAAAGACTGCCGCCCCAGTAACACGGGTGCCTGTGTCTGACTGTTCTTAGAACAGCAAGTGACATCATCGAGGAAGGGCTTTGGATGCCTTCAATATATTTCTTCTGACAACTACTCCTCTGTAATCCTTAAAACATTCTTTAACATTTATTTTTCCTTATAAGGTTATTGAAGAAAATATTGTAAGAAATAAGAATAAGAGAACATCTTTTCTACTGAGCCTATTTTATTATGAGTTTGATGAAGATGAGTCAAGACTTCAGCTGGGTGCTGGACTGGGAAAAAGTGAACCCCAGGGTAGTAAAAAGGCATACCTGGGTGTGCCCTGGGAACTCCGTGGTTAAGGAACTAGAATGATAAGATTTGCCCAGTAAAAGGCTGGGCAAAGAGGAAGGAGTTGTCTTTGAGAGTATAGGGTACTGCAACCCAGTATTAAAATTAAAAGCAGAATGAGGTTCTACCAGTCTAGAATCCACAATCAGTCTTTAAACTCCTTCCTCAAGACACATTCCCTTTCTCTTGCAACTGTGCATGCCCCCATGTTTGCTCAGGTGCTGCATGGATCTCAGTTGTGTCTTCACCTGTTGAGTGACTGTGCAGAGTAAAGAGCTAATGCAGCCAGCAAGGATTACAACTGTTTACTGTTCACAACTGTAAACAGATTTAAAGGCTTAAGAGAATCTTCACATTCTTCAAAATTGTTTCATCTCTAGAACCTAGCTATAGGTGTGGTTTGATTAAAATTTAATTTTTTGCAATACTTAAAGAAGTTGCCATAACAGTAACATGACTCAACAAGGGTAGGCAGCCTCTTGAAAAGTAGGCTTGTTAGAATAAAGGTCTGAGCTACACAATAGTGGCACAGGCCTTTGGAGGAAGAGGCAGGCAGATCTCTGAGTTCAAGGATAGCCTGGCCTACAGAACAAATTCCAGGACAGCCAGGGCCTTGTTGGATAGAGAAACCCTGTGTCCAAAAAAATAAAAAGATCTGGCTGAAAATTCAGCTTAACAGAGATCTAGTTTAAGATGTGTGTTTGAGACTGTTGGTTGGTTTGTTTTATTTTTGTTTGCAGTCCTGGGGATGGAGTTAAGGCCTAGGCATGTGCTCTGCCTCTGACCCCTGTCTGCAGCAACCTGTGTGTGGTACTGGTGGAAAAATAAAGTGTTTCTTCTGTTTTGGTTCTAGGTCCTGGTTAGGTAGCAATGGGAAAGGTGCTGTTAAAAAGCTGAAGAACAGTCTGCCACTTAGGAAGGAGCTGGATCGTCTGAAGAACGAACTATCTGAGCTTCTGCAACTTTCAGATATCAGGTAATAAAGAAAATGCCTTAGTTGTCTTAGATACTGGCTTATTCCTATTAAGAGGCACCATGGCCAAGGCAGTTTACAAAAGAAAGCAGTCTAATTGGGAGCTTGTTGACAGTTTCAGAGGATGAGTCCATGACCATCATGGTCAGGAAACAGATAGATATGGCATTAGAACAATAGCTGAGAGCTTAGATGTTGAAACAGCAACCATGAGGTGGAGAGATCCTGGGCTTTTTAAACCCGGGAGCCCATCCCCAATGGCACACTTCCTCCAACAAGGCTACACCTCTTAATCCTTCTCAAATAGTTCCACCAACTAGTAAACAACCATTTAAACATATGAGCCTATGGAGGCCAGTCTCATTCAGACCTCCACACTTGTGCACACATTCAAATATGCAGGAATGAATGTAGCTCCGTTAATAAAAATGCTTACTTAGTACACAGTGGGCCCTGTGTTTCATCCCCAGCACCATAAAAATTGGGCATGGTGGTACACACCTGTAATCACATTATTAAGGAGGGGAGAAAGAAGATGGGCATCTTTGGCCAAATGACAAGTTCCAGACTAGCTTGAGAGTAATGAGACCTTGTCTCAAAAAATACTTTGTTAATTAAAGTAAAAAATAGTGAAAGTACGGGAATTACCTGGTGCTAATACTTTGCAAGAGTTAAGAATTTGGCTCTGTAATTTCTCTGATAATCTAATATTCTTCAGTTGTCATTTTGTGAATATAATCAGATATCTCTAAGAACACTATGAGGAATTTTTGTTTAAAACACAGAAGATTTAAGCTCTGATATTTTGAGCATAATAGTAGAATTTTTTATTACATTTCTGTGTGTGTGTGTGTGTGTGCGCGCGCGTGCGCGCGCGTGCTCTCACACATGCCATAGCATATGTATGGAAAACAGGTGTCATCCTACAGGAATTAGTTGCCCCTTTCCACCATGTGTATATGTGTGTGTGTCTCTGTAATGCAGGAGACTGGGGGGCTGAACCCAGGTATGTGTTCAAGGTCTATACTCTAGCATCATGCTCTACTCCAAACCCCATCCTCTTATTTTAAAATACAAACAACATATTTCTTTTTTAAGTCTTTGCAGTACATTGCCGTGGCAACAATGTTTTTACTCCTGTGTCTTAGTCACTGTTCTGTTGCTGTGAAGAGACACCATGACCAAGGCAACTCTTAGAAAAGAAAGCATTTAATCAGGGGCTTGCTTATAGTTTCAGAGGTTTAGTTCATTATTGTTATTATGGCAGGAAGCATGGCAGCATGCAGGAAAACACTAAAGCAGTAGCTGATAGTTCTGCAGCATGATTGGTAGGCAGAGAGAAGACCCTGAGCCTGGTATGAGCTTTTGAAACCTCAAAGCCCATGCCCAGTGCCCCACTTCTTCCAATAAGACCATACCTAATCCTTTCAAATAGTGCCAGTTCCTGGTGGCTAAGCATTCAAATCTGTGAGCCTGTGAGACCATTCTTATTCAAATCACAACACCTGATAATTCATTTTCCTTTTTTTTTTTTCTTTTTTGGTTGCTTTATTTAAAAATCCACTATCTCTTGGGGCTAACAAGATGGCTTAGTGGTTGAAGGCACCTGTCACCAAGCCTGATGACCTAAATTCCACTTCCCAGATCCCACATAAAGGGGGAAGGAGAGACTTGATTCCACAAAGTTGGTCTCTGGCCTCCATAACCATAGATATGTGCACACATGCATACATTATGCACCTATACACAGACCTTAATGTACTTATTACATGTACCAGCATGTACTTATTACATGCTCACACACAGTAATAAGTCTTAAAAGTTTACAAATCATTTAATACCAAATATAGTATAGTAGCGCACATCTGTAATACCCAGGATCCTCACCTCAGGGTCAAGTAGCTTGGGCTACATAAAGAGATCATGGAGGTTTAAGGGGGTGTGGGTGGAGCTGGAGAGATGGTTCTGTGAGCAAAAGTATTAACTATGGAAGCTTAACAACTTGAGTTCAGTCCTTAGATCTTCCCATGGAAGGAGAGAACCAACTCCTGACAGTGTCCTCGGACACTTTAGTGCGATAAACCCTACCACCACCACCACATACATAGCAATAAGAATAACAGGAATGATTTTTTAAAAAAAATATGAGAGATAGTGACCATCTTGAAACCATAAGATCAGTTAAAGCATGATTCCTGTCTGCTTCAGGAAGCAGCCGTTGACCTTCTGAAGAAGCAGGCAGTTGGGGTGAGAGCCTGTTCATCCTCCAAGGTGCTGCTGTTAATATAGTCGTGTCTGTTGGCTTAGGTGGCAAAGAGGCTGGGGAGTTGCCCATCGCTGCAGTCAGCTACACAGTCTTAGCCGCCTAGCACAGCAGAATCTGGAGCCACTTCAGAATGCAAAAGGTAACTGTTGTCCACTCTCTTTCACAACAGCATGTGCTACAGTATACCTTTATAACATTGTAGTGGCTAACTGACTTTATCAGAGTTACATTCTTAAAAGGGTAGCACACAACTTCAGTCCCAGCACTCAGGAGGGAGAGAGAGACAGGCAGATCTCGGAGTTCGTGGACAACCAGGACTACACAGAAAAATCCCTGTCTTGAAAGAAAAAGGTTTTAATGTTTAAATCTGTTCCTTTAAGATTTATTTATTTATTTATTTAGTACATGAGTATGCTGTCACAGTCTTCAGACACACCAGAAGAGGGTATCAGATCCCATTACAGATGGTTGTAAGCCACTGTGTGGTTGCTGAGAATTGAACTCGGGACCTCTGGAAGAGCAGTCAGTGCTCTTAACCACTGAGCCATCTCTCCAGCCCAAATCTGTTCCTTTAAATAAGCAGAAATATAATACAAGCTTCTAGGATCTACTGGCTTTAGTCCTGAGTATAATTATTTGCACAGTGTTATAAGGACAAATCCTCTAGGGTATAACCAAGGGTTTGTGTTTTATCATCAGGATGCACAGTTGTATTCACAGACCGCTCTGGTATGAGTGCACTGGGCCATGTGATGCTGGGAACCATGGATGTCCACCACCACTGGACAAGGGTAAGGAAGAGCCAAAAGCAAGCAGACCTTTCTGACCTGCCTCTATGTCCTTTTATGCCAAATAGCACTATTAAGTCCGCAGACTGCAGCACTGAAAGCACAGGTCCAAATTGCCAGGCTAGGAATACCACATAATTAGTGCTTGAAGGTAAAGATAGCTTTCTTTTCCATTTTTTTTTTTTAATTTCATGTATATGTCTGCACGTGTACACACAGAAGTCAAAGGGCAGGCTGAAGTAGTTGTTCTCTTTTCCTGCCCTGGGCTCCTGGGATTGGGTACAGATCCTCACACTAGAGCATGTGCTTTTGCTTACAGATCTTCTCACAGGCCAATGTGTTAGTTTTAAAATCTTTTTATTTTGTTTTTTTTTTTTTTTTTTTGGTTTTTTTTTTGTTGTTGTTTTTTTGAGACAAGGTTTTTCTGTGTAGCCCTGGCTGTCCTGAAACTCACTCTGTAGATCAAGCTGGCCTCGAACTCAGAAATCTGCCTGTCTCTGCTTCCCAAGTGCTAGGATTAAAGGCGTGCGCCACCACTGCCCGGCTAGTTTTAAAATCTTACAAATAAAGCTGATTTGAACTTTTTTTACATTGTTAAATTTTATTTTTAGATTTATTTTATATGTATGTATGTCTGTGTACCATAAATAAATGAGTTCTAGGACAACCAGGGCTACACAGAAAAACCCTGCCTTGAAAAACCAGATGATGATAATAACTGTTGCTTTTAGTATTTCAAACCACATGTTAAGTAGGTATTTTGTATTTAAAATATATAAGAACTCTTAACACTCAAAGTTTAAAAAAAAAAATCAGATAATGTGCCAAAGACGTTACCAAAGAGAGCATACAAATGACAAACACATGCAGAATGGGAAGCTAGAGTGTTCTCAACATGTTGTGAGGGCTGGGTTCCAACCCTGTTGCAGGATATTCAGTCACATTGTGAACCCTGAGATTGTGGTATTTGCTGATAAAAAGCTGTTTCTAGTTATGATGTAGCTCAGCATTAGCACACCCCATTAATCCCTCTGACTGGAGTACAGACTTGCCCTTAGTTCATACTTTTAATCCCAAACTATGAAGGTAAAGTTAGTTTGTAGAAGGAACCTCCCATGTTTGAAAGTGATGTCTAATTGAGTGGCAGAAAGAGTGATGAATCAGAGAAAGATTTGACAGAATAGGATCTGCCCAACTCTCATGAGAAGAGAGAGGAAAGGGAAGCTACTTAAGGGGCAGAGAGAGGGAGAGGAGGAGGAAGAGGAGAAGAAGGGAGTTTTACAGAGACAGGTTGAAGAAAGAACAGCTAGACACAAATGAAGACAGAAAGAACCAGAGAATAAGAAATAGCCATAAGATTAGAACAGATTGTTAAGAGTTAGTTTGAGGCCAAGCACAGCAATTCAGGAGAAGCTGAGAGAAGCCAAATTGAGTCAATCTGCCCAGAAAGGAGTTTGAAACAGACTAGCTAAGTTGAACCAGCCAGATAGAGTTCAGAAAGAGCTAAAAAGGGCGAGCTAGTTTCAGAAGCTAAACACATTCTAGGCCTAGATTAGATTGTACAGAGGTAAGAAGTTTCCAGGACTCCGCCTAGGTTCGAGCTGAGGCAGTCAGCCTCCACGACAATTACTACAGGTGAATAAAAGTTAGTGTTACCCAACCCCATGCTGATCAGAACTGCTGAGTGGAAATGGCAGCACACAGTGATGATGAGGATGCAGAGGACTGACTGTCCTGTATTGCCGACATGAATCTAGTGGACAGATACTCTGCAAGGAACACAGCATCTAAAAGAACTTAAAGAATGTGCTTGGCTTGTGACCCAACTGTTGGGCATTTATGCTGGAAAATGAAAAGCTGTCATGCAGAAATTTATGCATAAATATCCATAGTATCCAAGGGCAGAGGAAGTCCTCATGTACATGAGTATAAGTCCTGCTCAGAAATGAGGACAAACCCCTGTCATGTGCAGAGGCGTAGGTGGGAAAGTCAGTGTTTGGAGGGTATGTTCTATACACAGGAAGGAAGAACAGTGCTGTGACTGCCTGGACATGGGAATCAGCAGCTTAGATATCTGGCCACTGACAGGTCATGTGGCAGATGTTGTGGGGGAACTCTGCTCAGTGCCGAATGGTAATCTCACATAGATCTGCACTTGTGAAAAGACAGTAAAAACAAAGCACACAAGAGTTGACAGAATTCTTATAGCCTCACTAGTGTGTCTGCACTCAAATTCAGAGACACGAACCATCCATTACAGAAATACAGTGCATACTGTTTGAATTCACAGTTCTCAAAGCACCTGGATGTACTTCCTGCACATGCATAAGTAACCCAAGACGAGGGGAATCACAGCAAGTGGTTAGAACTCTGCAATCACTCCATGACAGACTGCCTGGTTCCTTCTAGTCCTCTTAACCTTGTGCAGACCCCAGCTTTCAGTAGACAGCCTACATCCTTAAGGCCCTCTGACCCAGGTCCTCCATGCCCTCAGCCTTTTCCTCTTTCCACTCGCCAACAAACATGCAATGCACCAGCCACACTCAGCTTCTTGTTGGTTTTGGAGGTGATTCCTTGCCACCCCACCCCCCAAGTCATCTTACATCTATGTCTCTAAATCCTATCCCACTGGGGTGAAGTCAGAAGTCTTGGCAGCCACCATGTAAGCCTGGCTTTGGCTTTGACCTGGCAGCCTCAGGCATCACTTGAGCTCACAGTCTTGCTTTGTTTTCTTAACTCTAGAGTGTGAGCTTCAGCAAATACAGAAAAGCACACTCTACATATGCAGTGTGTTGCTGGTACCCACACAGTAGGTGCCCAGTAATGCTTACTGTGCTTGTCAGTTGAATTTGAAATTAGTTTAACTTTTACGGAATACTTTGGACGTGGAATATACATGTGCAGTTCTAAGCCTGTAGCCTGTCTGTCCCTAGGGTTGGTGTTTACTCGGGGTTTCTCTTCCTCTGAAGCCTCTTCTCTGTTCCTTTCTAAGACCCCCCGACTGATAGTTTGTTTTGTATATTAGTATTTCCAGGATTATAGTATCTTTTTTTACTTACTTGAACACTCATCTACAAAAATAATTTTTAAAACTTTCTCATTTAGTCAGGCAGTGGTAGCACACCCCTTTAATCCCAGCACTCAGGAGGCAGAGGCAGGAAGTCCTCCAAATTTGAGGTCAGCCTGGTCTACCAAACTAGCTCCAGGACTGACAGGGTTACATTGTTGCAGGAAATATTAAAAATTAATCCACCCTGCAAACTCTCTTTCCTGCCGGTCCACATTCTAGTTCCAGTACTGTCCGGCCACAACACTATGTCCCAGTGGACTCTTGCTATTTTCTCCCAACTAGCAGCAACATCTTGCTCACATGCAATGCTTTACACACCCCCACAGTCATTCATCAAGTGCCTAGTATCTGGTAAAGCATGACTCTTAAGGCTTAATTATCTAATCAGGTTTATATAATAATATGATCACAATTTACAAGATGCCAATACAATAATTTCAGAGCCCAATGATAAAGACAATGCTTTAACCCAATTATCTTATCCTTGTAAAAACCTTAGCTTGGTTGTTATAACCACGAGGGGTCTGAATCATCATCATCTTCTGCCTCCATGATGAAGATCTTCTGCTCCTTCCTGCTTTCTGCCCCTTTCCCCCCTCCACTTCTAGCTCTACCTCTCTATTCCTGTCCAATCACAGGCCTGTCACTGCCCTAATGTGATTGGACAGAGAAAATGATGCAACACTACATAGTGAAATCCTGTCTCAAAAAAAGAAAAACATTAAATTTTTTTTAAAAACTCATTTATTGGACTCCTAAAGGTATAGTAATATAAAGCTGGATATGTCTCTCTCTCTTTTTTTTTTTCAATACTATAGCTTTTTGAAAGCTTGCCAAGTTATTTTGACCTTCAGAGGAGAATGTCAGCCTTAGAAGACCAAATAAGCAATCTTCTAGGGGGAATCCAAGTGGTTTATATCGAAGAGTTACAGCCAGCTCTCACACTCGATGAGTACTACTCTCTCCTTGACACCTTCTGTAACCAGCTGCTGAGAAGCAGGGTGCCTCCCCACCCTCAGAATCTGAGCGGCTTGCAGATGATCCTGAGCAGGTGAATATCTGGAACTGGGTGGTATGTGTGTGTTTCAGTACATTGAGGTGGTTTTTGTTTCATTATGTGAGTCTTGTAAATTAATCAGATAAAATAAATGAGTGGTGAAGAGTAGATACTCCTTTTGTAGAGGATTCAAGTTCAGTTCCCGGTGCTGACAGCAGGCAGCTCACAACCACCTATAATGCCAGCTCCAGGGGATCCAATGCCTTTGACCCCTCAGGCACTACTGAAAGATGCACACACGCGTATATATTCTATATAGAATATAGAATAATATATTATTATAGGTATAATGTATTTTTATGAATATACTTTTATATAATATATAACTTACATATTCTATATTTATTAGATAATTTTATATACTTATATATCTGGTATATAAATGTGATTATATATGATTTAATATAATTTTATACAATTATATGTTATATATTATATAATATGTGTAAATATATTATTTAAATATAATCATATAATATATATTAGTTATTTATATAATTATATAAAACCATATGTGTTATGTATTATTTATTAATATATAATATATTTTATTATGTTTGGCTTTATGTGAAATTATATATAATATATAAGTGTATTATATATATGTATGTTATATATAATATGTATAACTTTATATGGCTTTTTTTAATGGAGGCCTGGAATATAGGGCACAACTTTAATCCCAGTACTCAGGAGGCAGAAGCAGAAGGATCACTGTACATTCAAGGCCAGCCTGAGCTAAACAATATAACCCTATCTCAAAAACAAAACAAAAGAATGTCACCTACTTGTGTAAAGAATTGTTTTCATAGTGCTGTTCTGTGTATATCAAAAACCACACTAACAGACTGAAAAGTGGATCTCTAGAACATTCTTCATAGTTATGTCTACTGATCAGTGAAGTCAGTCATATAGCAACATGAGATGTTAGGTGAATAGCTAATGAGCTAGCAAGCGTGCACTCATGTTCTCTTTCCCTGCATGTTGTTCTGTCACAGAGAACAGTTGAGTGTCATCATCAGTGTTGCTCTGTCACAGAGAACAGTTGAGTGTCCTCATCACCAGTGTTGCTGCCACAGAGAACAGTTGAGTGTCCTCATCATCAGTGTTGCTCTGTCACGGAGAACAGTTGAGCGTGTCCTCATCAGTGTTTCTCTGTCACAGAGAACAGTTGAGTGTCCTCATCATCAGTGTTGCTCTGTCACAGAGAACAGTTGAGCGTGT
>JADRCC010572225.1:0-14074 GCA_019843855.1 Hylomyscus alleni | reverse complement strand
TGGAAAGTCTATGCTTATTAAATGATATTTAATAAGCATAGACAAGTAGAATCTATACTTTACCACTAATGTTTCATGTAAAGTGAGAAATGAAAGTTTCACTTTTCTTTTACCAATTTTTTCTTTCCTTTAGCTATTTAATTCTTCAAAGAATAGGAAAAGCCATATTTTCCTGTTTTTTATTTTTTTTAAGTGTTTATATGGTCAACATTTGTATCCATCTATTTTACCTTATTTTATTGCCTTTTACAATCATTCTTCAGTTTTGGAGATCTGAGAGTGGAAAGCAATTTTCATACATAAATCTTTCTTAAAGTACAGAGTACTCATTCTGACTTCTTCTCAAACTGCTTTAAAAGTAACAGTACCCTCAGAGCTCTCAGGGACTCAACCACCAACCAAGTACTATACATGGTGGGACTGATTGTTCTGGCAGCATGTGTATAGTAGAGGACTGCAAAGTCGATCATCAATGGGAGGAGAGGCCCTTGGCCCTGTGAAGGTTCTGTGCTCCAGGGTAGGGAAATAACAGGACCAATAAGTTGGAGAGAGTGGGGTGTCAAGCATGGGGAGGGGGAGGCAACAAGGGTTTGTTCTTGTTGTTTTTGTTTGTTCATTTGTTTGTTTTTTTGAGGTGAAACTGGGAAAGGAGAAATCATATGACATGTAAATAAAGAAAATAAAAATAAAATAAAATATTACAAAAAAAGAATCACTTTGATTCACTGTATCATTGGCATCTTCTTAATTGCAAGGACCAGGGCAATCTCTGTCCTACCACAATATACACTGCTCAGTATAGTATAGTTCACATAGTTGATGCTGTATTAAAAAATTGCAAAGGGTGCTAATGAACGAGCTAAGTAGGTAACAGCACTTGCTGCTCAAACCAAATTAACTGAATTCAATTCCTATAATATGCATAAAAAGAGGAGAGAACCAGTGTCAACTATTCATTTTCTAATTTCCACATGAGTGCTCTAGTATGCCCTTCCTTCTATAACATTTGTATAAAATAATAATTAATATTTAAAACATAAAATACAGGTAAAGGCATGCTTCTGTAAGTTTGCTTACATAGTTTGCCAGTAGCTACATTAAAGGTTTTAAGAACTGAGGGGCAGCAATGAAAAAAGATCAAAGTAATATTTCCATATATAGAATATTTAATACCAGAAAATATATAAAATTGAGTTAACATCTTTGACTCAATTCTTGATGTTCTTTCTATTTTATTGACAACAACTTAAGTGCCTATTTTTACAGAGTAAATTCTATTATTAAATGTCATTGATTTTTAAATGTATGCACAATTTTGCTTAGCTTGCACTCACAAAAAAATATTGTAAGCTAATACACTATTTTAAATTTACACAACCTTATTGATGAGTATGAAGCTTAATGTGATCCAGCTTAATGTTGGCTAAATTGACTCATTTATCACCTCAGTATTTCTTGCCTTGTTATAAATCTTCATTGTTTCAAGTTTTTTTCCCCCTTAGTCAAATAATGTTTCATTCTTTACCTAAAACTAAAACATGTTTTTCTCATTTGCTCATTAAATTATCATAATAAAAATGTCTCAATCTTATAGTTTTATTTATGAATTAATAAGACAAATGTATAACTCCTATTAGACATATTCAACAAAAGCTTACATTTGAATAATTTTCCCAAAGTTTTGGACAAAGATTGTTTTTTACAGAAAGATAATACTGTCTGCATTGCTATTGCATATCTTTCTGTAAAAGATATGTACAATGAAATTAAATGCAGAAGAAAAGTGAACAAATTGTTAGAAACTATCAGGTAAATGATATAGTATGCCATATGTCTAAACGCATTGTTAAAAACATTCTGTTAGATATAAGGTCCTTATGTGTTCATTAGCAGTTTTCAATTTGAGAATAGGTTACTGATAATTTTTTATTTAGTAAAATATTTTTAATTTTATAAAATCAATGCAAGTTTGATGTAAATAAATGAAAATACAGAAATACATAACCTAGATCCAGTAATTCTCTTTTATTTTAAGAATGACATAAATTATTCAAGTTGTTTCATTAGAGAACACATTAAATGTTTCATCATTTATTTTACAGGTTATCCACTCCCGGACTCAGAGCAGAACTGGAAACCTCACTGTTGTAAGATATTATTTGTCAGGTATATTGTTGTCTTGAATGCTTACTGCTGAATAAGTTTACTCTTTCTAGGTCTTTCAGAATTCTGGCTGGCTGGTTTAACTCAGCAGTTCTTGTTTAATACTAGTCTGTCTAAGTTGACTGATTCAAAATGACTACTCTTGGATTGTCACTGAATTGCTCTGCTTGGAAAAACTGCCTCTGAATTTCGCAATGTGAATTGCACTGATTGAAATCTACTGCATTGCACGACTCAACTGAACAGCCATCTCTCTGACTCAATATGCATTCTTCTTCGTGACTTTATCTGCCCTTTCAAATATGGCTGCTTCCTTCTACAAACTAACCTTACCCACATTTTTTAGGATTAAAGGTGCATGTCTATATTCTAGCCAGAGAGATTAAAGGTAAGTCAGTGCAGTCAGATGACAAAGACATAGTAGTTCTTTAAATATGAGCTTGCATATTGCTTGATTAATATTCTGCTACATCATATTACTGGACTTCCATGTAAACTCTAGCATTTGAATAGAAATTTTTGTGATTCTGAGTGTGGTCTATTGACAAAAAGCTTAAAATGTTCATGTACACTGGAAAATTGTTTACCAATTTTATAGAAGTTTGCATTGTTTTGTAATGATAAAAGTTTGTTCCCTTAATTTACCTTACTTTAAAGGTAATTTTTACAAGACACATATCTATATCTTCTTTACTTCATGTATGGTATTAGATCTTATTTTAAAATAAGATCATTAGAACATGAATGCAGTCTTCACACTTCTTATATTGTAGCATTCAGGGAAAGTAGGCACTGCACTATACCTGGGTAACACAATAAAGCTGGCCCTACTGGAATAGGTTAGGGTGAGCCAGCACTGAAGACTTGAGAAGGGGAGAGCTATGTCACTGGATGAGCTAGTTGGAATTAAACCACCTGCAGTTTCACAAACTGGGTTCTCTCAGAAGGAACAAAGGACCTGAAATAGAGGGTTAGAAATGCAAGAAAAACCATGAAGCCAAGATGTGTCCCATTCAAGGCTTCTACTTTACTTAGAATATCCAGGATTTTTATAGGTACATGAAAAACTGAAACCGAATCTCTAGGTTACATGATATTTACATAACATAAACACTGCAGGAAAGGTCAGGTGCCAAAGTCCCCAACAACTTGAATGTCTTCAGGCAGTAGGCTTTGTCATATCTTGGTGTGAACTTCCAGGAAGCTTCTTCCAAGACAAACTTGACAGTCTGCAGAGAGATATGTCTTAGCTCTCCAGGTGGTAGCCTCCAAGCAGAGACTGCCAGAGGTCCAGTGGCTGAGTAGAGGGGGAAAGTAACAGCAAAAATGCTGGAGAGCTAGCCCTGAGTGTGTGTGTTCAGGAGATCTAGTATGATGAGCAACTTAACTACAACCCAGGCCCAAATTCAGGGTTTTGAGTTGGCCTGCTTTATTATCTACCCCATCTGTGAAGTGCTGGAACCTGTGAAAAGTCTGGTCTTTGTCCTAGAGATCCGAAGGGATGCAGTATCTCCATGACACAGAGCAAGAACTGTATATCTGAGAGGAACAATGGTGAGGATTCATAATAAACAGCATAGGAGGAGACAGAGGTCTTGAAACCAGACAAATGGTGCATTGCAATGAACATTTGTGAGGCACACTGTCATACATTACAGCTTCTTCAAAGAAATTTTATTTTTTCTTTAAAAGAAGGGGAAGTTACAAGGGTAGAGGGCAGGTATGAGGTGACAGGTAGATGGGAGGGACTGGAGTACATGCTATGGAATTCACAGAGAATCAATAAGAAGATAAATAAAACTAAGATAAAACAAAATAAAATAAAATAAAATATGCATAACATAACCAGGTATGGTGGCACATAATTTTATCTTAGCAGAGGCATGTGTATCTTTGAGTTGGAGGGCATTTTGGTGTACAAAATGAGTTTCAGAACAGCCAGGGCTATATAGAACTTGTTTCCAGAGTAAAAACAAAGAACTAATGAAACTAATGAAAACATTAGTATCGATTTTAAGATAATCTTTCTTTCTTGCACATTTAGAAAACATTTCAAGTTTTCCATCAATTTTCTCAGGAAGTTATAAGTTTAATACTGAACTCAGAGTACTTACTTATGCTAAATCATGGTTTGGAAAAAATGTACATAAGTATTTGCAACTCTCATTTTTGACATAAAATTTTGTATTATTTCAAAGCTTTGTCTACTGATGATATAAAATATACAACATTATGAAATGCATTTTATATTAATGAAAAATGTTTAAAAGTGATTTTTCTTTATATTCACCACAAAACTGATGAGACTGTAATTGTATAAAGAATTTTGAAGATATATCATTTATTTCCGGTATTTGAGTAATATTATTAACAAATTTAATAAAACTAGTGTTATGAGCACTATAATTGGATATTTTTAAGTGGATTTACGAAGACATTCAAATCTATCAATATACTTATCTGAGTGATATGATCTATATTAAGCTATAACATGACAAATGTACACCAGGAAAAGTATCAAATAGATTCTTTAAAACAAATAAATATTTTGGTAAGAACATTGAATGTATAATTTTTAATAATTTCTATAGTAGATTTATTGAGGTATGAGTTGTATCATACAACTCATTCATTTTAGTATGTGATCAAATGAACATTAATAAAAATAGCACAAGCATGAAACTATCACCAAAACACAAGAATATCTACCATGAAAAAAATATTAGTTCTACTTTTTTTGGTCAATTTTGGAATTTCTCAAATCCAAGCAACCACTAGTACTGTATAAATTTGGGAATTTATTCAATGTTTAATTAATCAACCAAACATTATGTAGTCTCTTACTTATGTAATCTTTGGTGCTATCAGATATTGAACCTGTGGATTAATATACTTAATGAATTTCACATTAATTTTTATATTTAATTTTGCCAACTTTTAATATCATATATTGTAACTTGGTTTATATATATATATATATATATATATATATAGCATATATTTACTTTGATATTATTTGTTGTGATGTAGTTTTATATAAATATTGCATACATTAACAACTAAATAACACTTTTCTGAAAGTCTTATAAAATTCTGTTAAAACTTTTGTTTTAGTATCTCTTATTTCTTATTAACAGCATATTAACTTTGCTTTGTTTTTTACAGTATATCATTTCTCACATATCTTCAAATATACTTATATATTAGTTAAAATATATCTCCATATTGTGATCATGAAGATATAACTGAATATTTAAAAACAAACCTATAATTTAATAGTGCAATAGATAGTTTAATCAAGTTGTATTAATTGTGATTATTGATAAGACTATTCACAATGTTCTAGAATTTTATTTTCATGAACAAAATGCAATTCCATTTTTCATTTTCTCTTTCTTCTTTACTAGAAGAATGTTTCTTGGGAAATACATGACTATAAGTGTACAAGCCAAAACCAGAAATACCTCTACTATGTTTAGTCTGATATACAGAACTGACATGTAGTTTACCTATTTATCTGGACTTATCATGTGAATTTAAAACCATAGCTAGTGTGGAACAAAAAACATTGAAGTGGTCTATGCGCCCCCCTGGGGTACCCTGGGCCAGCAGGGATGGGGGGCGGAGATATCAAACCCTTCTCAGCCGGCTTTTGAATGCGAGTGCCTTTTATTTTTCTTTCAAAGTTAGTCACAAAAGGAAGGGAAGACGAAACAGACAATTGTTACAATTGAAGAGGGGAAGAGAAACAGCCGTTGTCCTGGATGAATTGTAATTATCTCTAAGTTTTAA
Organism: Hylomyscus alleni; assembly: GCA_019843855.1. NCBI lineage: Eukaryota > Metazoa > Chordata > Mammalia > Rodentia > Muridae > Hylomyscus > Hylomyscus alleni. Next base: position 8,119 of record JADRCC010572225.1, on the reverse strand, counting down.
GTCCAAATAAGCCCATGCCTAGTTACACGGAGAAAAATCCTAAGAGCTCTGGTCTTATAGTCCTGAGGTAAAAATGTCTTTTGAAAATTGCTTAGCCTAACCTAGCCTAGCCTAGCCTAGCCAAGCCTCCCAGCCAAGCCTCCCAGCCAAGCCTCCCAGCCAAGCCTCCCACCCAAAGCATCCCAAGGCAAGGCTGCCTTATTTTGCTTTGGAACTGGCTCTTATTTATAGTGCTGCTGTAATATATTCAACTGTCAGGCTGCTAAGACATTTCTGATTGGCTGATATCAAGTACCTGTCAGTTAACAACCGTTTGAGTACTTCAAGAGCTTTTTTCTTAAAGAGACATGCTCACTACAACTTACCCTTTTAATATAGGAGAAACATGAAGCACAAAAAGATTAATAACTACACAAGTTCACACAACAGAAAGCAATGAAGATGGATGAACAGAACATCATCACCCAAAATATGTGTGTTAGGCCGAGGGTGTAGCTCGGTGGTCAAGAGCTTGCCTAATATATGTAAAGTTCTGGATGTCATTCCTAGGAAGGAACACACACACACACTCACACACTCGCATCCACTCAAGCACACGCATACACACATACACATCTTATTAAATCACATTAAAATTAAAAATAAAAACACAACTTCAGAGTTTAAAAGTAAGAGAATTATTCTCCTGGGGCTAGAGAGATGGCTCAGCAGCTATTGGTTTATCTTCCAAAGGACCTGGGTTCATTTCCCAACACCCACATGGTTGCTTACAATTGTCCATACTCCAATTCCAAGGGTTCAATACTCTCTTCTGGCCTTCTCAGGCATTCCACACAAATAGTATACAAATGTACCAGCAAGCAAGATAGTCATACACATACAATAAAAATAAAAAAAAATTGTTTGTTTTTTGAGACAGAGTTTCTTTTGAGACAGCCCTGGCCATCTTGGAACTCTCTCTGTAGAGAGCCACTCATAGAAGTCCGCCTGCCTCTTCCTAAGTGCTACGATTAAAAGCATGTACCACTACTACCCAAAAGTAAAATTTTAAAGAATTATAATCCCAGTATTTAGGAGGCAGAGGCTGGTAGATCTCTGGTCTACATAATGAGTACCAGGCTAGCCAGAAATACAGTGAGACACTGCCCTCAAAATAATAAAAATAAAATAATTAGATCCCTCCTCAAATTGACAAAATGAAACTATTGTCATAAAATAATAGTATACTGTGATCATAAAAGAATGCTCAAAGCTGAGTCAGGTAGATCTTTGTGAGTTCAAGACCAGCCTGGTCTACAGAGTTTCAGGAGAGCTGGGGGTACACAAAAAAACCCTGTCTTGAAAAACTGGGAGAAAAAAAAAAAAGAATGCTCAAACAATTGAAAAGTTTATGGAAATCACTACACATTAATAATGGGGCTGTGATATCGCTTAGTGGTACAGCACTTTCCTAGCACCAAGGGAAAAAAGAGGGGAAGATAGGAAAAGTACATTTATGAAAACTCATCATTAATAGTTGCAGTAGCATTCATGTCTCCCAAATTCCTGTTGAAATAGCATCCATAATGTGACAATATTTGGAGGAACCCCCAGGAATGACTAGCAAGCCAAGAGTCCGGAAATTAGCTATGGAGAGGGCCTTCCCCTGAGCTCAGCCTCGCTCGCTCGCTGGCAGCCTGATCTGAGTTACAGCCCACAGAACCTGAGGATGACTTTCCGGTGTTCTGTCAACCTGAATCCAATGAGGCGATAGCTGGAAAGCTGCATCCTGCAGCATCCCGCCTCATAGACAGAAGGCCTTGGCCATCCTAGCCTTCAGTACCTCAAAATGTGTGTGCTTTATCAATGTGAGTGTTTTGACTGCACTTATGTGCCCAGTGTTCAGGAAGGTCAAGAGGATTTTTGGATCCCCTAGAAATGGAATCACAGGTGGCTGCAAGCCACCATGTGGGTGCTGGCCACTGAACCTGGGTGCACAGCACAGCACAGAGCAAGCGCTCAGCACAGAGCAAGCACTCTAGCCAGCAACCACTGCAGGCCCACCTTTCAACACCTCATCTGAGGTTCTAACTCATGTGATGATAAAAAAGAAGGTTGTACCAGGTGCTTGTGTTGGTACAAGTTCTCTCGGGAGGCTGAGGCAGGCCGGGTGAAGACCTCTAAATACATCTAGTTAAGGAGGGACAGCCATTGTTTGCACACAATAAAATAACAATAGATCATTTGAAACTTAGTAAAAGAAAGAAAAATTGAGGAGATATGTAAATAAGTAGATTTTAGTTGGACAGTCAGATTTAGATCACGTTAAATAACACTTCACAGGCCAGATTAGAGTTCATACAGAAACCTTAGCCACTCCAGGCTCTGACAATCAGTGTGTTTTGACACTGTTCTGTAATGGTTAATTTATAGAATAGGAGATAAGAATTTGTTTTTAAAGGCAGAAGCCAGGCGTGGTGGCTCCAGCTCCAGGGGGTCTGACCTCTGACCCCTGCAGGCTCCGTGCATTCTCCTGCACATACTCCCTCTCCTATACACATAATTAAAATAATAAAACCAAATCTTTCTTTAAAAAGAACGGAAAAAGGACCCCAACCCCCCCAAAGGAAAAGATAAAAATAATAAAAACAAAAAGATTAATTTTTTAAAAATTTAAGATCTCTAAGGAGCAGCCCAAAGACAGACTACGGTGAGTAATGAGCAGTATCTCAATACATAAAGTTTATTTTTAAAAAATATACAAAATAAAACCTTAAAAAGAAAATAAAGTACATTAACACTGTTCACACATGCAAATAAATGTAAAACAAAAAAATTTTAATGAAAAAAACTGATGAGTCCTGGACCCACACACAGTGTGACCAGTCCCGGAAGACTGCTTTCCTTACCCAGAGCTTTACAGGTTTCACGGGGTGGGGGTGGGGTGGTCCAAAAATCCTAGGTGACTAAGAAAGCATTGGAGATGATGCCTAACGCTCTGCTGTAATTAAATGTGTCCCCTTAACTGGTGGCCAAAGTAATTAAACTGGAATCACTTTTCCAGGTCCTCTTTGCTAGATCTTCTCGGAAAACATATACTTAACCAAAATGTCAGCCACGAGGGAGACTGGGCTCACAGCAGTGACACTCACTCTCTGGCCTGGGAGGCCATACACTTTCAAACCAAATTCCTAATTGCTCTAGATAGGCCCAAATTATATCTTGTCAGAGAAGATTCACATTGCTCCCATAAACCACAAGTTTCCATACATATGACCTTCAACCACTGGAATAACCTGCAGGTAAACAGGGACCACGCGGTGGGGACAGCTGTAGCTGTGTTGGTTTTGTTCCTTTTGGTGGTGGTGGTGGTGGAGTCTTACTCTTAAACTCCGCAGGTACAGAGGCTAATCCTCCCTGGGTTCCTACCCCCTGGGATTATGGTTGAGCCACCATGGGCCAGTTTACAACCTACACCTCCAAGGTCATGAGACCTGCTGTGATACACACCTGACAGTTAAAAGCAGCCTGCAGAGGAGAGGACTTGCTTTCCCTCACAGATTATAGTCCATCAGCGAGAGGCATCTTTGGGACAGGTACTCAAGGCAGAAACCAAAGCAGAAGCCACAGAGGACACTTTTTACTGGCTTCTTATACAACTCAGGACTGCCTGTCCAGCACCCACAGTGAGCTGGGACTTCCCACACGAATCATTAATAATACATGATTAATCAATTAATAATTAATAAAGAAAATACTCCAAAGACCTAAAGGTCAGTCCCATGAAGGTATTTTCTTTTTGTTTGTTTTGTTGTTGTTGTTGTTTTTCTAGACAGGGTTTCCTTCTGTAGCCCTGTGTTCTCTGACTCACTCTATAGATCAGGCTGGCCTCAAACTCAGAGATTAAAGGCATGCACCATCACTCCTGGCTCTGAAGGTATTTTCCTAGCCGGGCGGTGGTGGCGCACACCTTTAATCCCAGTACTTGGGAGGCAGAAGCAGGTGGGATTTCTGAGTTCGAGGCCAGCCTGGTCTACAGAGTGAGTTCCAGGACAGCCAGGGCTATACAGAGAAACCCTGTCTCAAAAAAACAAAAAAACAAAACAAACAAACAAAATCTCTCTTCTCAGATGGCCCTAATGTGTGTCAAGTAGACATAAAACTAACCAACAGACTGAGTCAGGGAGATGGCCACCAGTTTGAGACCAGTCTAGGCTACAAAGTGAAGACTGATTATAGCAAGACCCTGTCCCAAAAATACCACCCAACAACAACAAAATTTAATATAAAGTATTGTTTAATGACAGGGTTCTGGAAATTTATCCTTGAAAAGTTGACTCATCTGAAAACAGCATTACTTTCTAAAATTTTTATTATTACATTTATCCAGTGTGTGCGCAAGCTAGAACGGCACTAGTGTATTGCAGAGTGTGCACTGGTGTGGTGGTCGGAGAACAATTCCCACAAATTCCGCAAGCTCTACCATGTGGGTTCCTGAGATCTGGACACTTGAGTGGCTAGGCTTGATAGGCCAAGGGGTGGGGGATGGAGGGAAGTCTACTGAAGCTAAGGGATGAAGAACAGTGGCACCCCTTTCCAAGGAGGGGGCGCACACCTGAGGACTCCATCTTTTTCTGCACCTGTCTCCATCTTCCTAATTGCCTGAAGAATGGAAGCTAACCATGAAATGGCATTGGTTTTCTAAGATGGCTTTCTTCCCTTCTAATTACATCCTTGAATTGGTGGCCTGTGTCATCTGAGGGCTCAGCATGAAGCAGGTGCTAGCTGTGTGTCTGGTTTCTCACACTCAACAGGCCAGTGAGGGCCAGTGAGGTGTGCGTCTGGGCCGAGCCGTGGGCATTGTGTGGTGTTTATTCTGAGCTCATTCACCAGTGGTCTGCTCAGAGACGGGATCCCATCCTTCCCTGAAGTGGAAATGTTGACCGGTGTCATGGTTTCAGTGGCAAAGAAGGAAAGCTGAATATTGGGACCTATCCTCAGACTCACTGGCCCAGCCCAGTCTAGAGCTGACTGTATGTAAGGGCTTTAGAGATACCAAAATACCAAGTAAACAAATACAAATGTATAAAGATCACATGAGAGACTGCGGGAGGCAGCAGGGGGGTGTACAACTTAGTGGCAGAGTGGTTCCTTTACTGAGTTTAAGGGCCTGGCAGGAAAGGAGGGAGGGAGGGAGGGAAAGAAGGACCTGTGAGGAAAGAAAAACAAGGAAATGCAAATTAAAATAAAATACCACATTGCTGGGCAATGGTGGCTCATGATTTTAATCCTAGCACTCGGGAGGCATATGCAGGCAGATCTGTGAGTTCGAGGCCAGCCTGGTCTACAAAGTGAGCTTCAGGACAGCTGGAGCTACATAGAAAAACCCTGTCTCAAAAAGAGAAAGAGAGAGAAAAAGAGAGAGAGAGAGAGGGAGAGAGAGAAAGAGAGAGAAAAAGAGAGAGAGAGGGAGAGAGAGAACATGAAGGTAAAGTGAAGTGTACAATGTAGCAAGGCCATTTGGAAATGGGAAGCAAATGTTTGAAAAAGTGCACGGCTCTTGGTCAGGAAGTCCAGTTCCCTGGAATGTGTTTAAATAATGTGCAAATGTTTATCTGCAAAGATGATCACTGAAGTCCCAGCCTCAGTAGGACAAAGCAGTGGAGAAACAGTTGAATCAGCCTTGTGGATGTTCACGTAGTGGAGAAATGTGAAGCCACTGAAGTATTTATCCTCAGAGGGAGCAGCCTGAAGTAAAGAGCAACTGAAAAATAAGTCACTGCCAGGTGCCATGGTGCACACCTTTAAAGGTCCTTGGGGCAGCGGCAGGAGGATTAGAAATTCAGAGATGGGGCTGGAGAGATGGCTCAGCGGTTAAGAGCACTGACTGCTCTTCCAGAGGTCCTGAGTTCAATTCCCAGCAGCCACATGGTGGCTCACAACCATCTGTAATGGAATCCAGTGTCCTCTTCTGGTGTGTCTGAAGGTAACTACAGTCCACATAAAAAAAAAAAAAAACATAAAATAAATATATCTTTAAAAAAAAAAGAAATTCAAATGTCATCCTCCATGATGTTTGTTGAGTTTCAGGCCAGCTTTGGTTACAAGAGACTGTTATCATCGTCATAATCATCATTGTCATCATCGCCATCATCATCAACACCTGAAAGCCATCTAGGACAGCAATAGGGGAAGGTACCAGGTAGGTCATTCAGAAGTACTTTAAGCAGTGATCTATAAAATAATCCAGGGGCTGGGGAAACGACCAGTGGGTAAGGACACTTGCTCCTTGGTATGACCATCTGAGTCCAGATCTCCTGTTCTCACTTAAATAGTCTAGCATGGTTCACACTTACAACCCCGGAGCTGGGGAGAGGCAATAGAGACTGATGGCGATGGCTGGAGGGCAGCCTCGCTATAAACTGATGAGCTCAAAATTCAGTGGGCTACCCTGTCTCAGGGGAGTTAGGCCAAGAAGGAAGGTGAGGGTACACAATATCTTCCTCTGGCCTCTACACATGCACATACACACACACACACACATACATACATACATACATACATACATACATACACACATACATACATACAAATGCACACACACACACAAATACACACAAGCACACATATATACACATGCATGCCGCACACAAAGCAAATAGTAAAATATTAATCTAAGCCAAGAGTGGTGGCACTAGCTATGGTAGTATAAGCTTTTAATCTAGCACTCTGGAGAAAAAGGCAGGAGGAACTCTATGAGTTCAAGACCAGCCTGGCACTTATAGTGAGTTTCAGGACAGTTATACAGTGAGACCCTGTCTGTCTCCAAAATACCAAAATCTGACTGATATGCCAAATAATAAAAATCCAAAGTCGTGGTTTGGATATGCTTGGCCTAGGGAGTGGCACTATTAGGAGGAGTGGCCTTTTTGGAATAGGTGTGTCACTGTGAGGGTGAGCTTTGAGACCCTCCTCCTAGCTGCCTAGAAGCCAGTCTTCTGTCTGCCTTAGGAACAAGATGTAGAACTCTCAGCTCCTCCAGCCCCAGGCCTGCGTGAACACTCCCATGCTCCTGCCTTGATGATGATGGACTGAACCTTTAAACGTGTTAAGCCATCCCCAATTAATGTTATCCGTATAAGTGTGGCCTTGGTCATGGTGCCTGTTCATAGCAGTAAAACCCTAAGATATCTAAGAATTAAGAAAACTTTTTTTTAGAATTTTTTTTTATGTGTGTCTATGTATGCCTGTGTTGAGTGTATGCCTCATGTGCAGGTGCCCATGGAAGAGGGTGTCAGAGCTTTGGAGATGGAGTTGCAGGTGGTTGGGAGCTGTCTGACATGAGGGCTGGAAACTGAACTTGGGTCTTCTGGAAGAGCATCAGATGATTCTAACCACTGGGCCATCTCTCTAGCCCTAGAAAAATGTTTTCACCATCTTCCACGTTCCAGGCCTTTTTGTTGTTGTTGTTGTTTTTGTTTTTTTGTTTTTTTGTTTTGTTTTGTTTTTTGAGACAGGGTTTCTCTGTGTAGCCCTGGCTGTCCTGGTACTCACTCTGTAGACCAGGCTGGCCTCGAACTCAGAAATCCACCTGCCTCTGCCTCCCAAGTGCTGGGATTAAAGGCGTGCACCACCACCACCCTCCAGGCCTATTTCAAACACCCAATCCAGCCTCTGGCCGTGGAGGCTCACTGGCCTGTCGCCAGTCATGAGTTGGATGAGGCCGGCCGGGTGGACACTTGGGTCTAAATGTGTGCCAAGACTGCAAGTCTCACTGTTGACGCCGCTACGCCAGCATCCCTCTGGCTCTTCACACGGGCTGACTGCTCCAGCCTACAGCTGCCTGCATCTTTGCTCACATTTCTCACAAGTCTGAAGGCTCCTTTGCCCTTCACAACATGACTTTGGCAAGACCACCAGTTCCGCAAAGCTAGTCCCTCCAAGTTCCCATCATGTTCTCTTTGTTCTCTGCCGTAGATGCTCTTTGGATCTGCCGATAAGCAAGTAACTGAATGTTTGTGAAGAAGCTTCAGAAAAGGTCCTCCAGTGAAGCCAGTAAGCATGGAGCTCAAGGAACGGCCCACAGTAATCGTCGTAGAAGCTGTTGGAGGAGCCGTGATCTGGGCAGAAAGCAGTCAGT
>JADRCC010572224.1:3796-17494 GCA_019843855.1 Hylomyscus alleni | reverse complement strand
CAGAGGTTTAAGGACCCTTGTACCACCCCGGCTTTCTGCTTTGCCCCTTTGCTTAGAGGAAAGAGGGATTAAGGCTACAACTCCAATAATCCCCTGGGACACTGCACCCTCACTACCTGAGAGAATGTTGCTTTGAAAATAAAGATTTCAACATTGGAATTTAGGGGACATTTCCCCCACAGCTTCCCTAGTTTGCGTTCTTGTTGCTGCAATAAACACATTCAAAAGCAGCTTGGAAAGGAAAAGGTCTATTTGCTTTACACAACCCAGTCGTAGTTCATCACTACAGGAATTCAGGGCTGGAATTCAAGGGAACCTGGAGGCAGGAACTGAAGCAAAAGCCATGGAAAAGCATTGTTTCCTGGTTTGCTACTCATGGCTTGTTCAGCCTGCTTTCTTCTAGCACCTAGGACCACGAACCAAGGGGTGGCATCTCCTACAATGGGCTGGCCCCTCCCACGTCAGTCATTCATCAAGAGAGTGCCCTGTAGATCTGCTTCAAAGCCAAATCCATGAAGGTGATTTCACAGCAGAGGTTCCCAATTCCTAGACGACCCTGGCTTGTACCAAGTTATAACCCACAGAGCAACAGTCACACAGGAGGTGTGTTGCCAACAGGCAGTTTTGACATTTGAACTTAGGTCCAAACACATACTTTGTTCTTTTAAACGCATAATCCTGAGAGAGAAAATTTAACAACAGGTCTCAGCCTGTGTGCCCTTGGATCTAGATCTGTAGAAGATGTGTGACCTTTTGTGTTTAGCAGCACCAGGCTTTCACTTCCGTTGCTGGATCCCTCTGTCTCAATGCCATTTCCGAACGTGGTGGTTTAAAGAACTATTTTCAGTATTTAATTATGTACTTTATTAGTTATCACTTACACTTTTAGTATTATTGTGCAGCCGTTAGGCCGATCTGGCACTTTCTATGCCTTAGATACATGCTAATTGCTAAAATGACTCTGAAGATTCAGCCATTTTCACGAGGGTTAGAACGAGGGTTAGAAAATAAAGTTAAGAAGTTCTTTGTCCTCATATCTGAATTTTGAGTCCTATTTGCATAATTTTAGCGAAATGTTGTCTTAGACTATGTGAAGCTCGTCTTAGAAAGGATGCCAAGAGTGCTCTGTGATGTTGTCAAAAGCAAAACAAAACAAAAGAACAAAACCAAAACCAAAAAAAAAAAAAATGTTGGTGACTCCATTGATATCTTCCTTTTGTTTTTCTAAAAGCATTCTGCTTTTATCATTAGATGCACATCCTCAAACCTTAAAAATACTTTGGCTTTTAATTAATTTTATTTTGGAATGGAAATTTCTATCTTAACAAGGTACCATAGCTCTTAGAATATGCTAGACAGGGAATGATCCATCGATGATAATGAGCAGCCAGCTATAGACATGTTACCCTGTGCAGCAAAGTCTATGAGGAAATAAAACCATTACATGGGTATATATAATATCATGTGGTTGTTTTTAAATCACTTCCTTTATGCATGTATAATCTATATTTAGTCGCTTTTATTCAAGAAACTTTTAATATTTTTTATTGATTTAAGTTTTATTGCATTATGATGAGAAAAGATACATGATTTCAATTTATCTGAATTTGTTAACATTTAAAAACATATTTTAAGTTTTTAAGTAAATAGAATTACATCACATTCTTGTTTCCCTTTTGTACCCCAGCTTCTCCCAGAGACCCCCCCTTCAATACTTGCAATAACTTTCGGTTTCTTTTTACTTTGTCATAATCTTTAAAATTTATAAAATATTGTAACAATAAAAATGAGTATTATAAAAGTTGTTTGATATAAAACAACAATCAATTGAACAGTCTTATGAAGATGCCTGTCTAAAGCAATACTAAAAATACATGTTTTTCTCAATATAAATTTGAAATAACTCCAAACATATTAACTGTATATATTAAAATCATCACTATTAGTATTTTTTTAAATGAACATAAATAGATAAATAGATAAAGTCTTTGTCTTTCTTTGTTTTATATTTAGCAAAGCTTAAAATCTTGGCTCTTACTGTGGTACAAGCCCAAAATAAGAATAATTTTTAGATATTGGAGTTCATTGTAATAAGGCTGTACTTCAATGACCCTCACATCACCAAAGGATTTTACCTCTATCATAGCTCAGCTGAGAGCTGAGAGCTGAATTGTAGGCACTATTTTTGGATACAGATTTTCCGCTATGGTCAAAGCTATTTGACTTGAATGGTTGTCTTCATTCTCAGCCCACAGAGAACAGGTTACATTCATTTAAGAAATGGTGTGTGTATTAAGAAGGTCTATCCATGAAGTCATTCACCAACTGTTTCAATGAACAACTGTTTCTGCTTGGAGGGTGGCACAGACATTGGTTCTGATGATGTCAAGTAGCCTTGGTTTCTGTTGCTTATATTCTCATCCTTGCCCCCTGCCATCTGTCTGCCTCTAGTGCTACCTGCCCTTGCTAAATCTAACTGGAGCCTGTCCTTCCTCTGATCCTGGTTGTGTCAGAACTCCTCAGAGTCAAGCTGTCTCTGTGATCCTGTGATTCTGGGGTCCTGTGATCCTGGGCCCATTAGAGCACCTGGGAGTGGAGCTTCCTCTGGGTGTTGTGGGACTGGTTGCAAAATTTGTGCCCAAGGTCTGCTCAGAGCACTGGCCCAGACAGACTGGAAGCAACCGGTGACACTAGGTTGGGGGAGTTCCTGTGTGCCTGGGTCCCACTGGTCCCAGTTACTCCTCGTGTTGGGACAGATGTTGTGTCCTTCTCACCTCTGATCCTCTGATCCTGGGGGTGTTCACTTTTAGTATTTTTAAAGCATTTATTTATTTTGCATTTGTTTGCATGTACCCACATGCAGCATGTCTTAGGGTTTCTATTCCTGCACAAACATCATGACCATGAAGCAAGTTGGGGAGGAAAGGGTTTATTGAGCTTACTTCCACATTGCTGTTGATCACCAGAGGAAGTCAGGACTGGAACTCAAGCAGGTCAGGAAGCAGGAGCTGATGCAGAGGCCATGGAGGGATGTTTCTTACTGGCTTGCTTCCCCTGACTTGCTCAACCTGTCTTCTTATAGAACCCAAGACTTCTAGCCCAGGGATGGCACCACCCACAAGGGGCCCTACCCCCTTGATCACTAATTAGAAAATGCCCCACAGCTGGATCTCATGGAGGCACATCCCCAACGGAAGCTCCCTTCTCTGTGATAACTCTAGCCTGTGTCAAATTGGCACACAAAGCCAGCCAGAGCAGTGCTCATGTGGGGGTCAGAGGACAATCCACAGGAACTGATTCTCTCTCCACCACGCTCAGTTTGCTTTCTTATATCATGCATACCTGACCATGAATGGCACCACCCACAATGAGCTGGGTTCTCCTCCACCAATCATTAGTTAAGAAAATGCCCACAGACTTGCATACAGGACGGTCTGATGGAGACCATTCTTCAACTGATATTCTCTCTACCCCAATCACACTTGCTTATATCAAGTTGTCATAAAACTAACCAGCACGTAGAGAATCTATTACATACACACACGCGCACACACACACACACACACACGAAATAGATGTTTGTTGAAGACAGTTGATAGTTTAGTCATATAAATTAACCTATATTTCAGCCAACTTTAATACCTGCTTACATTTATTATTGAGATCTTTAAAAGACTTTGCCAGAGTTATATATAAAGCCAGTCACTGGAATAATGATACTGCACATTTAATATGTAACCCTCTGGGTAGGAAGAGAAGTAGCAACAGCTAATTGTGGGCACCATATTTTAAGCTTCGCTCTTCACGGAGTTTTATAGAATGTGCCCATTAAAATCACTGCCTTGTCCTAGTTACAAGCAGTCTGTTTTCTATGATTTATTTTTTTCCTTCCTCTTGTCTTCTCAGATCTTACATTAGTGATTAGAACTTTCATCAATTTTTTTCTTCCAACACTTAGTATGTACAGTTCCCAGCTGTGTGATTATTGGTAAAATCTTGCAAACTATTAATAGTTTATTTTGGTACTATTCAACTGGTACTTTTAGGCTCTGTGTGTTCCTTTGAAAATGAACTCCCTAAAGTCTTACTTTTTAATAAACATTTCTTCTTTCAACATTATGCCTAGCATTCTAAAACTGTTTCTCACAGAAATTTTATTTTGGGGCTTTAAAAGTAACATAGGAATCTCTATTAGTTTGTTCACATGATTTAATAACAATAGATTTTTTATCAACTACCCAACAGAATAACTTGTTCCTTTTAGTGGTTGTTTTAGTGTTAATATTTTTAAGAAATTATTTGAGAAATCTGACTAACATAGGGTTTAAAACTATATAAATTGTTTTTATTTTTTAAACCAAGGGATAAAGAACCAGCAGCTAAGTGCCTATGCCTTGCAGATAGAAAATGTCTAGCTTAAAAGATTGTACTGTAAGATGAAAGCAAAGACTAAGGCATCTGTATTATGGGAACTTGTTAATTGCTTTTGCCATTATTAAAGTAATATGAAGGTAGACAAGATGGCTTAACAGGCAATGAAACTTATACACAAGACTGGTTACCTAAGTTCCATCTCTTGGACTTACAGGCTAGAAAGGGAGAACCAACTCCCTCAGGTTGTCCTCTGATCTTCTCTCTCTCTGTGTGTGTGTGTGTGTGTGTGTGTGTGTGTGTGTGTGTGTGCGCGTGTGCGTGCGCGCACAACAGTATGCATGCCCTTACCTATGCAAATGATGCACACAATGAATAATAAAAACAACAAAAATTTTTAAAGAGATTATTTGGTATTCAGTCACTTTTTAAATACATCCCAACTCATGCAAATTTAGAGCTATTTAAAGAAAGGATTAGGAGGAAAATGGAATTGAGAATTCAGAAACCTTAAATTTTGTTCTTATCAACAGTTTAAACTCAGTTTTTCTTTTTTTCCCCTTCTCAACAGATAAGGAAGTGTCAGGCAAGTGGCTCACATACAGCATTTTATGCTGCTCTCATTTGCTAACAGAAATCCCTATTTAGATACCACTTGGCTTTCATGGTGGCCAGCAATAGCTCAAACTGAGGACAGACAGAAAAAAAATGCAAGTCCAGATCTTATGTAGAAAACTGAGGTATGTAACCATTCTAGTTTTTTCTTGAGAATTACGGAGAAATAAGAAGAAATAATATGAAGATATACAAAATGACAATCGTAAAAGAAAAAAAATCTATTGATCGGACAAGTGACCATAGTTCAAGCACTTTCCGTATTCTGTTAGAACATTTAGATAAAATAGTAAACAGTTAGGTGCTCCCATCACCTGGTAAAGTAAACCCACGGCCATGTGACCTTAGATTTTAAGACAAGGTCTAATCGTGTGTTCCACTCTGGCTTTAAAGTCAGGACCCTTCTGCAGTTGCCTTCTGTGTACCAAGACTGTATTGGCTATGTGAGTTGCCAGCCTGCACTGAATGTTGGTTTTATATGTGGTGATAAAATCAAAGTCATTCTGAAAAATTATAATTCATTTAAGCTCATCTTACTAATAAATGATTGAAGCAAGAACTAGAAAAACAAAACAAAACAAAACAAAACAAAACAAACAATAAAAGGCCTTTGGATTCCCCACACTGCCCTTGTTTCTACTATGAAGTGCAGGATAGAGGTGGAGGAACCTGGGGAAGAGAAGCAGATTAAAGCTTAACCTAAAAACGCAGACAGAGTTTGCGTTTGGCACAACTGCATGCATGAGGTGTGCCACTCACAGTCTAGCTTGGTCCATTAGCTTCTCTTATTCTTAACAATGTACAGGGCAAATTTATAAATTAAGAGCCATGCATCACGCAAGTTCAAAGTGAAGCTTCTGCCACAGGGAATAGCAAGCAATTCTACTCCTGGAGCTTTTTTTTTTTTTTTTTAATATTTAGCTGCATTTTTTTAATGCCATAAGTTTTCATTTCTTCAGGGACATATTTTTGTTCTGGACAACCACCTCTTCTAGTTTTGGAGCAATTGGTTCCTTTTCAGTGAGGATCATCCAAAAGTGTCCAAGAAGCTCATGTACAGGTGGATCAACCATGAGCTCTATAGTAAGTTGTTGGCACATCTAAGGTGCTTTGATCACTGGATGTGTTAGTGATTAGAGATTATACATCTAAACCCTTACATTCAGCAAGAATTTTTGCACTTTTAAGTGAGTGCAAGAAAAATTCAATCTGTGCTTTGGGCCACCAACACTGCGTTCTGTCCACTCTAGCCTGGGAGTTCCTACTAAGTCCATTGTTATACTCTGGGACCAGAGTATAACGGCTTCTTTATACTGGAATCCTTCAGATTTGGTGACTTTTATGATATGCGTACCCATGGTGGCCTGGGCAGTGTCATGGGTGTTCTTAAAGGGAACAAGGAAGATTTTATCTCTTGATTTGCATGATTTTGTAGGGTTTTCTGGGCCATGAAAACAGCTAACCACCTTCACAGGTCACCTCAGGTGCTCACAAGAAGAGCTAGCTCTACTTCTGTACCACATCCTTTATTCCTAAGAATACTACAGATTGAATCTCAGAACTAACTCCCATGCTATAGGTGGCCCGGGAACAAAGGATACCCCCAAACCATCCAGCTTATTGTCTGCAATCTCTCACATCCCCATTGTTGTCTGTACCTTGGCAAAAATCATTGTTTGATCAATAAGAACAAACATGGGCCTCAGGCTGAGTTCTATACCTTCATGTTGATACTGTATTTTGAGATGTCAACTGTATTCAGGGGCTTTCTATGTCTCCCTGGGGCTCTCTTACACCCTTTAAACTGTCTCTGCAGAAGAAAACAAATGAAATATACAATCACTATTCTTTAGCTAAAGTAACCATTAGAAGAGTTAGTTCCGATAAATCAATTGTTGTGTGATAGAACATGTTTTATATGCTTTAACTCACCCAATCTCCATGTCATTAGGTCTCTCAAAGAAGAAAGTTGAGATGGATTGACTTTTAGTAATTTAAGGACAACATTCTCAGAAGGGATTGGTTGAGGTCCAACTTAGGCCATCAGCATCAAGGTTTTTATTTCTGTACAATATGTTATTTTAGATATTAAAATAAGCAAGACTGAGGCACAAAACCCATCTTAAATGCAGGAGCAGGAAGAGGGCCTAGCTGCCTGATTTGAAGTCAGTTTATATAGCTAAGGGACAGCGACAAAATCAGAATGACCATAAACAATTTATGCCTGTGGCTGTATGACAGCCACGGTGCATTTCAGACAAGCAATATCATCAGGTGCTATATGAACGTTCCACCTGATTGCTTCCAAGTTACACCTCTGTGCAAAAATTATAGATTGATTAAACATATTAATACTACAATTCTCTCCATTCAGTATGTTGAAGGATCACAGTCTTGCATGACTTTACAGGGATGGAGTCATAAATCCAGACCACGACCCATGGGGCTGAACTCTTGGCTGAGACTCTCCTTCAGAGCTGAGTGTCTCCCTAGACTATTAAGTTGATGGGAAGGGAACATGGGTCTGCCTTCTTCATTCTTGTTCTCCTATTGTCCAGAGCACAACCCAGAGAAGAGTGTATATTATTATACTATATCTTACTTTATGTGCATGTGTATGCATGTTTGTGCTGGTGTGTGTGTGTGTGTGTGTGTGTGTGTGTGTGTGTGTGTGTGTGTGAGAGAGAGAGAGAGAGAGAGAGAGAGACAAAGAGAGATAGAGCATACACATATGTGCAGATGTAGACACCAGAGATCTTTCTCATCACTCTCTACATTTGTTTAAGACAGGTTCTCTCACTAAATGTTGTCTTTACTATCTGGCCAGTGGACACCCAGGATCTGTTTCTGTCTGCCCACCAGTTACACCCCAACACTGGGGTACAGATATAAGCCACCACATAGCAATTTTCACCTCACACTCAGGTTTGCACGCCTTTGCAGCAGTCTCAGTCAACAGGATGCCTCCCTACTCCAACATCTCTAAAGTGTATTTAATAGGAAACACTGGTTAAAAGCAGGAACTCTTCACATGAAATGGATGAAGTAAATCACACAACATGCTCTTCTACCTGGTCACACAAATGACAGAGAGAGAGAGAGAGAGAGAGAGAGAGAGAGAGAGAGAGAGAGAGAGAGAGGAGAAAAGAGAGTGAGAAAAGAGAGAGGAGAGACAGACAGAGAGAAGAGAGAAAAGAGAGAGGAGAGATAGGCAGAGAGAAGAGAGAGAGAAGAGAGAAAAGAGAGAAAAAAGAGGAGAGAGAAAAGAGAGAAGAGAGACAGAGAGAGAAGAGAGAGAAAAGAGAGAGGGGAGACAGACAGAGAGGAGAGAGGGGAGAGGAGAGAAAAGAGAGTGAGAAAAGAGAGAGGAGAGACAGAAGAGAGAAAAGAGAGAGAGG
Source organism: Hylomyscus alleni (assembly GCA_019843855.1). Taxonomy (NCBI): domain Eukaryota; kingdom Metazoa; phylum Chordata; class Mammalia; order Rodentia; family Muridae; genus Hylomyscus; species Hylomyscus alleni. The sequence goes on along the minus strand of JADRCC010572224.1, from coordinate 9,110 downwards.
AGAGATAGGCAGAGAGAAGAGAGAGAGAAGAGAGAAGAGAGAAAAGAGAGAAAAATGAGGAGAGAGAAAAGAGAGAAGAGAGACAGAGAGAGAAGAGAGAGAAAAGAGAGAGGAGAGACAGAGAGGAGAGAGAGAGAGAGAGAGAGAGAGAGAGAGAGAGAGAGAGAGAGAGAGAGAGAGAGAGAGAGATTTCAGCCACCCCAGAGGAACTTTAAGTGCACGGTATTTCTGAGCTATTCAGGGAGAGCTGGCCCTGCCTGCATTCCCAGTCCAGTCACAGAACAGATCACTGCAGGTGCCACAACTGGATGAGATTGGATAGCATCCTGTCATCTCACAGGAGCTGACTTGCCAGCTCTTTTCTGTCTTCTACGGTCCCTCTGAAGAAAATTGTTCAGAAAGCAGATGGAAAGCATTGTTGAGTAAGAAAGCCCCGTCACCTCCTACCCACATTTCCTCCTCTCTCATCCTCCTGGCGACAGTTGGCACTGAGAGAAGCTCATTAAAATAATAAACATGCTTTTTCATTAAATCGAGTACAGATCGTAGACTATAAAATGGGAAAGCGCTGTAACATGTCTTCCTGCATTTGGATGGCTTAACCAAGTGGGTCCCACAGACAGCACAAAGATACAAAGGGAAGCAGCCGTCTTTCCAAGTCTTTAAAAACTGTTAGAGAAAATGGACTCAGAAATGCTGTCTTAGAAGAAAATCGTAGGTCAGGATCCAAGTAGGTAGTTACTCTGAGAGTGAAGGCACAGCCGGCATGGGATGTTAAAATGCTGGGGTGGGGCAGATGTAAGGTTTAGGAATGAACAGGCAGTAGTTGTCCTGACTGTGGCACAGGGCCTGGGGGTGGGAGGAACTGCAGGCACTCTCAATGGAAACAGATGAGGCCCCACTCCAGGGATCCCAGAGTCTGAAACACCAGCTACTAGAACCTCCATGTCTGGTGAGATGCACACATGACTCTCACAACACTAGCAAGTAGGATATACTCAGTGAACACTAAAAATCTCTTTGGGACATTCATGTTGGTCCTTGTGAACTTCAAAAATGGGTGTATTTTCCAAGAATTATTTTGCATATGTTATTGTATATTCTGCTAATAATGACTGTGATTAAACCAGGCTCACGGGTCATTCCTGCCCTTCATTTATACTCTGTTCCCGAAGTAAAGAAGGCAACACATTTAGCATACACCAATCCTCCTTTATATTTACAGAAAGATGCTTTATTTTGCCACAAACTCCACCTTGTTCTCAGGTTTTCCCTGCCCCTGATGTAGGACAAACACATTCACACGCACTGGACCGTTTATGGGGCAGGTTTATACCGTGTTTTTAAACAGACGTAAGAGACATTGATATTTTTTTTAAGTTTTATTGCATTATGTTGAGAAAAGTTACATGATTTCAATTTATCTGAATTTGTTAACATTTAAGAACATATTTTTTTTTTTGGTTTGTTTGATTACTTATTTATTTATTTACACTCCAGATTATCTTCTTTTCCCAGTGCACCCTCCAATTGTTCCACGTCCCATACTTCCTACCCGCCCTGCCTGTTTCCACAAGGATGTCCCTTCCACCCACCCTGAACCTCACCAGATGTCTAAACTGTCTGGGGCCTCCAGTCTTTTGAGGGTTAGGTGCATCTTCTTTGACTAAACTAAGATACAGAAGTCCTCTGTTCTATATGTGTTAGGGGCCTCATATCAGCTGGTGTATGTTGCCTGGTTGTGGTCCAGTGTTTGAGAGAGCTTGAGAGTCCAGGTTAATTGTAAGAGATGGAATTAGGTTTGTGTGGATTTGTTGCAAGATTACTTTCTTGCTTCTTCTAGGGTGTAGTTTTGCTCCTTATGATGATGTTTTCCATCTATTATCCTTTGTAGGGCTGGATTTGTGGAAAGATATTGTGTAAATTTGGTTTTGTCATGGAATATCTTATTTTCTCCATCTAAGGTAATTGAGAGTTTTTCTGGGTATAGCAGCATGGGCTGGCATTAGTGTTCTTGTAGGGTCTGTATGACATCTGCCCAGGATCTTCTAGCTTTCATAGTCTCTGGTGAGAAGTCTGCTGAAATTCTGATAGGCCTACCTTTATATGTTACTTGACCTTTTTCCCTTACTGCTTTTAAAATTCTTTCTTTGTTTAGTGCATTTGGTGTTTTGATTATTATGGGATGGGAGGAATTTCTTTTCTGATCTAGTCAATTTGGAGTTCTATAGGCTTGTGTTCATGGGCATCTGTTTTTTTTAGGTTATGGAAGTTTTCTTCTATAATTTTGTTGAAGATATTTACTGGCCCATTACATTGGGAATCTTCACTTTCTTCTATACCTATTATCCTTAGGTTTGGTCTTCTCATTGCGTCCTGGATTTCCTGGATGTTTTGGGTTAGGAGCTTTTTGCTTTTTGCATTTTCTTTGACTGTTGTGTCAATGTTTTCTATGGTGTCTTCTGCCCCTGAGATTCTCTCTTCTATCTCTTGTATTCTGTTGGTGATGCTTGCATCTATGACTCCTGATTTCTTTCCTAGGTTTTGTATCTCCAGGATTGTCTCTCTTTCTGATTTCTTTATTGTTTCAATTTCCATTTTTAGATCCTGGATGGTTTTGCTAATTTCCTTCACTGTTTGATTGTGTTTTCATATAGTTCTTTAAGGGATTTTTGTGTTTCCTCTTGAAGGGCTTCTAACTGTTTACCTGTGTTCTCCTGCATTTCTTTGAGGGTACTATTTATATCTTTCTTAAAGTACTATATCATCACCATGAGAAGTGATTTTAGATCTGAGTCTTCCTTTTCCAGTGTGATGGTGTGTCCAGGACTTGCTATGGTGGGAGAATTGGGTTCTGATGATTCCAAGTGACCCTGGTTTGTGTTGTTTATTTTCTTATGCTTGCCCCCCGCCCCAGACCATCTGGTTATCTCTAGTGCTATCTGCACTTGCTAAATCTGACTGCAGCCTGTCCTTCCTGTGATCCTGGTTGTGTCAGAACTCCTCAGAGTCAAGCTGTCTCTGTGATCCTGTGATTCTTGGATCCTGTGACCCTGGGCTTATTAGAGCACCTGGGAGTAGAACTTCTGGGTGTTTTGGGACTGGCTTCGAAGCTTACACCCAAGGTCTGCTCAGGGTACTGGCCAGCCCAGCTGTGTGCCTGGTCCCCTTGGCCACAGTTTGGCAGAGTTCCTGTGTGCCTGGTCCCGCTGGTCCCAGTTACTCCTGATGTTAGGACAGATGTTATGTCTTCCTCACCTCTGATCCTGGGCATGTTAGAGCTCCTGGGAGTGGAGCTTCCTCGGGGTGTTGTAGGACTGGCTGCAGAGCTTGCACCCAAGGTCTGCTCAGCCATAAAGTTTTTGGTTTTGCCTGTTAGAAGAAAAATATTACATCAACCTCAATTACTTCACAAGAAGTTTAAATTCAACCCTTTCTAGAAAGTATGAATCCAGGAGCTTAAATTTGTGTATGGGTGCAGTTTTTGCCCTCAAATGCATGGACATGACATGCTTACAGTTCTCACAAGCATTCTGGCTCCAGCTCTTTGACACTAAGACAATGACAATATACTGCTGGGTAAGCTTTACATAGAGCATGCAGACCAACAGATGTTTCATAAATATCTTCTCTCATCCATCTTCCCTTAGGTTGAATTCATAAGAATTGTCTATTATTTCTTTTACAACATGGAATCTGGATGTTGCATAATTATTTTCAATGCATTTCCCATGTGTGAGATGCTCAGGAAAATGGTTTCTCTGTAGTGAAGCTGTGGGGAAAATGGAGCCTTTTTTATTTACCTTGAAGGCTAATGACGACTTGGATGTTTTTATTCTTTAGGGGCTGTTTGCAAATAGACTATTAACCTGAGCTTGGTCCCTTGTGAAACACGGGGGAGAGTCCAGCTGCCTGGTGGAACTGGGGAAGAGATAACCCCACTTCATTTTGTTTAGCCACGCTGACAGTGTGCTCTGAATTACATGGTGGCAAAACTGGTGAGATAAAGAGTTTCAGAAGTGTTTGCTTTTGCCAAATTAGATCCACACCAACAATAGTGTGTCTACTATTTCACTGGATCTAAAATAGCATCCTACAAAGCAAATAGACATTCCCATTTTGCAGCAGGGAGTCAAGGTTTCAGATACTGTATACATCGCCAAGTGGTTATCCAAGTACAGATGGAATACAGCCCACACCAATTCCCCCAGCATCTTCCATACCTTCTTATATTAATTGCTATCCCATGAGGGTGCAAGGCCTATTAAATGAGACTTGCTTAAAGTATTTCATTCTCCAAAATTAACTGAGAAGGTAGTCTTCTTTTATTAGAGCGATTTTTTCCTTCAAATTTTATGACACTAACAGGAAGCCTGCAGAAATTAATAATTGTGCCAGCTATCAATCTTCTCATGCATAAAATCCAAAATTTGTTTCTCTGCCTACAGATGAAATGTCATTTTATCAAAAGCTAATAATATGCACCCACAAGTGTGCCTGTCAACACCCATGAGCCAATCACAACCTGCAAAAGTTAAAACCGAGTGTGGTATTAGATTCATTTGAATGTGGACAGAAAATCACAGTGCACTCAGATTGTGTTAAATATCAATATGATTTAGTTTTCTGGTGAGTGAGAGACTTTTGAAGTCACAGAATTATAGCTAATTTGATAACATTAATGCACACTCTGACATTCCCTAATTGGATAGGGAAGGCTGCCAAGGGTCCCAGAGAAACGTAGACCCTCACACCTGAGTGGAGGCAGGGCTGGTCTGTAAACTGTCTTCTCTCTCTTTCCAGGCCTTTCCAGTATCTCCTCTTCAGTTTCCATTCTGCACCTGAAGTTTCATTCCAGAGACTACTCGAGGCTAGTTTCAAAGGAATTTTAAAGATAAAATATACTAAAAATGGAACAATCCATATAATCATGGACAGAGTTAGGGATGAAAAACCTAGGAATGCTCTAAATACTCAACCTTTATCTCCCAAATACCCCTCTGTTGAAGGTCCCCCCACCCCCGCTACCAGTCTGTGTTGCTACTAGAGCCAGAAGAAGTTTTAAGGGGTAAAATCAAGGGGAAGTGAGGTCATCATGTTTGTGCCCTCAAAAAGGATTATGGGAGCCTGATTCCATTCTGTGTCTTTCCCTCTTCTCCCTTTATCTTCTTTTTTCTCCCTTCCTCCATTTACCATGGGTGGTGTTATTCCTAGGCAATTGACCCCAGTGTGGGGTGTGTGTGTGTGTGTGTGTGTGTGTGTGTGTGTGAGAGAGAGAGAGAGAGAGAGAGAGAGAGAGAGAGAGAGAGAGAGA
>JADRCC010572223.1:0-14710 GCA_019843855.1 Hylomyscus alleni | reverse complement strand
AGTAACTCCCATCATGATTCTTACTCTTATAAATTTAACAATCAACAGTAAGCATCTTCCCCAGCTGAGACTTTGTTTTTGCTTCTGGAGGCTGCTTCTTTCTTTTGTTTGCTGCCTCATGACTTGGGCCTGTGGATGGCTCTTCTACGCCCATGTCACTTTATCCAGCTTTCATTTCCATTGCGGAGCTGATACCTAACATCTCTGGCTTCCACTTAGTTTCTCGCTGTCTCCAGCTTGGTAAGGCCTCCCTCCACTTGCCACAGCTTTCATTTCTCTGTGTTGTTAGACACAATGATACCTTTCAAAGAAGCCAGAGGTCATTGTTTATATCTGTTTCAACTTTTCACCTGAGTTTGAAGCAATTCAGCCTACATACAAATGAAACAATAAATTTATGTATCTGTTTTACTCTAATTTAGATTATTGCCTTCCAGATTCTCTCATTCAGTTATAGCAGGCAAGATTTCTATCCTTTTTAGACTTTATGAGTCATTCATTAGAACATTCTCTTGGGTTCTTGCTGTATACTCTTGTGACTGGGTTCTTAAAATGTTTTCTTTTGAGCAGCTTAGGAAACTCCCTTAGTTCTTTCAGGGCTCTATTTTTCTCAACTTTGAGTATCATCAATGGCCTTTTGAAGTGAAATTGAAAAAGTCATGCATTCTTCTTTCTACAGTCTTTCATAATTCTTATCAATTAATGAACACAAGACCATCTACTTCCCAGTGATGATAAAGTAGACAAAGAAGAATAGACATGAAACAAGCCTGTGAATTCTATCACAGAATATGCCACAGCTCATTTAGCTCAGGCTTTTCTGTTTTTTAATATTAACTTATTTACTGATGTCATAGTGGTTTATATCATGTAGTCCATAATGTTTTATACTGCAGATGCATTGTATCTAGACCGTTTAACACAATCAGACCATTTAACACATAAATTACTTCACACACTTACACTCATGTTTGCTGAGAGCCCTTCAAATCTATGGTAGCAACTTTCAAATATATGATACAGTCATGTATTAACTACAGTCACGATTCCATATAGTTGACCTCTTCAGTGTATTTCTTTTGCCTAAAATTCATCATTGTACAACTCTTGGACACACTCTATCTTTCAACCACTAATCAGCCATATTACATACTATAGTTTTGTCTTTTTAAAGTACTTTACCGTCGACATGCAGGTGAAGCTGTGTAGTGTTTGACGTCTGTGCAGCCACTTAGTTCAATGTCCTCCTGCTTCATCCAGATCCTGAAAATGACAGGGCTTCCTCTTGCTTTCAGTTACAGATTTTGGTCATCCCTCTGCATTTTTCACACTGTGTGTTCTAAGAAATCAAGAACAGCTCTCTACCAGTGGGCATCACACAGCAGGTACAGTGCTTTGTGCCAAATACTTTTAAAACTGCACTGGACTTTGACTAAACATTAGAGGCATGGCTTCCTGTTTTCTCAGTGCTAGGTACATTTCTTCACATGCTGTAGACGTTTAATAAATAGTAAATGAGTAAACATTGAAAGGCTAACAATGGAATGCCGCTGGCTTTACAATATTGGGAGCTATTTCATAGTCTTGAACCAAGTAAGATTCACTTAGGCATATTTTGTTTTCTTTGTTTGTTTATAGTGTGGTGCTGGGAACTGAACTTAAGACCTCATATATGTTTGGCAAATACTCCCGATTGAGCTTTATCTTCAGCCCTACCTAGCTTGCTATATTGAATGAGTCAGAACAATCACTGTCTGGTCACACAGAATTGGTAACAATCAGAATCTATCAAGATGATTCCAGTTCTTGTGATTCTTCTGGCTCTAGTTGGCCTCATTAAGTTCCTATCGGAACACCTGCTCTTTGTAGTGGCTAAGGTCCTTGCCTTATATAACATTTTACTTTGAGATGATGACTGAAGAAAGAATGCAGCACAATAGTGCTTACAAGTGGTCAATTGGCCTACTTAGTTGGATGCTCCAAACAATGAATGTGTTATTCTGCACAGAGCATCCCACCCAGCTTTTAGAGATGGGATAGAATGAACTATTATTTTGAATAAACATGCAATATTAAGAACAATTCCCTTTGTTATGAAACAAATTCATGACCTAGAAAATTTATATTTTGTTCACTAGTTAATTAACTCTAAATGTTTTTTTTTTTGTATCATGGATATCACAGAAGAGACTCAAATGTAAAAAACAGAACTTTTCTACAACAACACCTTGTATTTTCTTTATATATTTTTAGAGTAGCAATGCAATAGTAACTATTTATATGCATGTGAGATGCCCATATATCATTACTTCTTTGGGCCAGAAAGATGGTGCAACTGGTAAAGACACCTTTCACCAAGCCTGACAACCTAAAGTCAATCCCTAGAACTCAAGTGGTAGAAGGAACGAGAACCAATTTCTGCAACTTACCCTCTGACCTCCATACATATGTTGTAGTACAAGTATCCACAAAACATCCATGCTATAATCCATCCATCCATCTATCTATCTATCTATCTATCTATCTATCTATCTATCTATCTATCTATCTATCTATCTATCCAACTATCTATTCATCCATCCATCTCCGTCTCTCACATTCACATAAATGTGTACACAATCTTTAAAATAAAGGCATAATATAGTTTTCTATTGAACTCTAGTGGCTTTGAAAACATGCTCATCTTATCAAATAATAGTAATTTATTTTCCTATCTTGTTCTTTCATTAGTATGTCTGATTCATGAATGTTATAGCTTGGATCCAGAATTCCTCTCAAAGACCTGTATGTTCACAGCTTAGTCCCAAGCCCAAGGTACAATTAGAAGCTACTAGAATCTTGAAGAGGTCAGGCTTAGTGTTGGGGCTGTGTATTATCAATTTGTCTAGCATGTATGAGGCCCTCCATCCCCTGTACTGAAGCTAGGGCTCTAGGGAGCTGGTATCTATCTTGAACCTTCAGGTTACTGTGTAACTCATTTCAAAAAAAATAGTGGGACCTCATTACCTTCTCTGTTTTCCACTTCCCTATCGTTGAAGTGAGCAATGTTTCTCCACTACATATTTCTACTTACTGTTCTGTCCCACTTCTCCTCACAGGTCAGAAGGCAGTGGAGTTAATTGACTATAGATTGTAGCATCCACATGAGAATCAAATCATGCCTTTCATCTTTATTGGTAGAATGACAATGTCAGGGTTGATGCATTGAAACACCTCATCTTTACTCAATGCAACTTGTTCCTACCCTTTTCTTTTTGCCAGTATTTCACATAAATCATGGTTTCATGTTGTAGACCTGCCAGTACAGATAAAGTCATAGTTATATTGTTTTGTTTTAGATGAGGTAAGAAAATGGCAAGGTGATCTGTATTTCTTCCCTCATTTATGATTAGCAATACAGGAATCCTTTTGTCTTCTCGATGTATTTGAATAAGTTTTCTATCACTCAGTTCAAAGAATTTTCTTCTTAAATTCTGAATGTTTCATTACTATTAAAGTGACTTTATTTTATCTCATTTTTTTTGAAAATAATTTTGCCTTATAAAAATCAAGAAAATGTAAAATTCTTACAATTACATTAAAATGGAGACAAAGCCTCAGGTTATTGCTAAAATCTCAGATAAAATATGGCTTACTGAGTCACAGAAATACAACAAAGATCCCTGTTGTCAGTGGAGTGGGATGTACTGCTGTAGAGTACATATATGCTAGTTGGAAATGCCACAAGATTTTCTGTTTTGAACCTCAATATCTCCTATTCATTGCCTACATTTAATCAGATTAAATGATGTAGAATTTAAAAGATGGTCAATCATTGAAAAGTGTTTTGTTTGTTCCTCAAGTCACTGTCTGGCTTAGAACAAGTGTCAGAAAAGGAGCAAGGAAATAAATGAATGGATGCAACTTTGCTGCAAAATGACTAGCTCTGTGGTGGCTGGTGGGTGGGCTAGTGCCTTTCTCCTGAGAATCAGCAGCTATTGCTGTAGGCAGTTAGGACATACTATTTCTTAGGAACAAGGCAGAAGTCAGGGTAGAACAAAAGACTGGATATTTTGAGCAGAAAGGGCAGAAGAAAATTATAATACCAGAATAAACGGAATACTGCTCACATCCAACGTCAAGGGCTGAGGTCAGATAAAGATGTGTTAGATAAAGACATTGTCTCACAGCAGTCATCCAAAGTTTCTTCCTTCCCTCCCTCCCTCCCTCTCTATGTTTATAGGGCAGGATCTTATAAAGCCCAGACTAGCCACAAGTTCTATATGTAGCTGAAGCTATACTTGAACTCTTGATCCTTTTGTATCTCCCTCCCAAGATTGGCATTAGAGTCATGCCCCACCAGACCTGTCTCTGTCCAGTATTTCTAATGAGAAACATTAAATGTCTCCACTGAATTTGAGAGTGTTTCAGACATTATTCTTCTAAAACTATTTCTCCATTTCCCTTTTCATTCTCCTTTAAAAAAAAAACTTCATGTTGTCTTTTCATTACTTATTCTCTGCAATTCATCTAAGTGTTATTTGTTTTTCTTATGTTTTTCCTGCCTGAAGATTGTTCTACCAATTGTTTTAGAATTCCTTATTATTTTTTTATTGTTGTTCTGCCAATTCTTACCCACTTTTGAAGCCTTCTAGTGAATCTTGATTTTGTTCTTGTATTGCTCAAATTGTTAGTTTCTTCTCACTTTCCTTTTTATCATCCCTGCTTATTGCTCTTGTCTGTTTGATGATAGTGTGCATATGATCATATTGTTCCCATGGTCACATTGTTCAAGAGATCACATTGTCCATGTGGTCACCTTGCCATTTTGTCTTTCTTTAATTCTTTAAGCATCAATTTCTTGGTTTTCATCTGTAATTGATTTGAACAATTTGCTAAATGTATCAACTGGGCCCTTTGGCAGGTTCCTGTGGCAGTAATTCTCCAATCCAAATATGCCCAGCAATGAAGACACAACTCAATTTGTATGAATACAAGCTGTGTACCTAGATTGGGCAGATCTACCACTACACTATCATCTTCCCCATCTATGAGACCCCTTATAACTTGCAGTTTCTCCAGGCCACATGCTTCTGCTCCACTTTCCTTCTACTTCCTCCTCTGTCCCCCTCTCTCCCACTCCTCCTTCTTCTCTCTCTCAATTTTCAGCTCCACCTTCCCTTTATCTACCCAATCATGGGCTCTAGCCTTTATTTTACAAATTAAGGTGGGAAGAAGGTTTGCAGGAAATCACCTGAGTGCTGACTCATTCCTTGTTTGCAACCCCTCCTAGGAGAATGGAATTTTTTTTTTAATGTGACCCAGTCATAGTTTCTATGTTTTTAATGTTCCATAATTTTATTAAGTATTAAAAATTAGGCATTTAGATATTGCAACAATTTAGAAGCTTGATTTCATGCACTTCCTCCAGTCTCGGTACTTTTGTTGACTGTTTACATATTGAAGACTTGGGGAGGCTGGTTGAATGAGGTCTAGTTTCCTGTGAGTGTAGAATACATCCTCAGTGCAGACTTGGGCTTATTAACAGTCACCACTAGATAACAAGAATTTAGAGGGGCTCTCTTTATCTTTCTTTTTTCCTGACCTCTTGGTAAATTGTCTACCTCGGCTATCACATCCAGCTATTAGTTTCTAACAATGTCTAGTGATTGTTCTATTATTTTTGACAAAGCCTTGGGGCATACACTGCTCCACAGTTTGATCTCATTAAATTTGGGCCTCTTTGTGGGGATAGCCTTTGAGGTTCGTGCTTGAAAACTTATTATAATCCCAAGAGAACTCTTAGCTATTTCTGTCTGTGCTCCTTGCCATTAAATTGAAAACTTTCTTTTTTTTTTTTTTTTACAGTTTGGTTCCTGCTCCTGAGCTCCTGGTCTTTTTTAATTGGTTACCACTAAGATATGCCTTGCCTCCAAGGAACTCTTTACTTGGAACATCCTTACGCTTTGTTTCAAATAAAACCAGTGCCCTGGGAGATAGCCCCGGTGCTCTGTTCTTATAGCCAGCTGTTCTTTTTCAGTAAACCTCTACACCTTAGACATGGAGTTGGTGGCAGGGACCCTGGCCATTTGCCTTGGAGCACACTTTGACTCTCAAGAATTATGAGTGGGGATGGGTGGGGTCCTTTATTGCTCTCTCCTTTACCTCTCGCTTTGTGAAAATTCTGTTCTTGGAGATGCAAGAGTGAGGGTGTCATGACAATCCAGTGGCCTTGGCCTATGATCCCGTATAGAGCTAAATCTGGGGAAAGATTCTGTGGAGGAATGGAGCCAGACTACTCAACTGCCTTGCCTGGACAGCACCTTCTGTAGTTTGGGAAGAGTGGACAGAATGAAAATACTGCTTCCCAGAAATGATAATACTCTTCCAGAAGCAGAAGCTGGACTAGAGAAGGTACCTCTCTGTTCTTAGGTGCACATGCTTCTAAATTCAGCACCTAGGATGTTGAGATAGAGTAGTTTGAGGACGAAGCCATGGCTCCACCATGACATATACTCAGTTCTCTTGTTCAGTACAGCAGATTTTCTTACATAAATATTCCTCCATCTGTTGAATGCCCTGCAAATAATTTATAATAACTTCATATAGACAATTAAATTAATGCATCTTTACAGTGTTCACTAGATATGTTTGATCTCCAGAGAAAGATCCACAGACTCTTCAGACTGCCTTTCTGGAAGTCGCCCCTCAATAATTACATTTAAAATTAACTGTTTGTGATTAATAATATATACCAGTGGAATATAATGTAACTTTTATGTTTGTAATGCAGAATAATTACGTAAGTCTAATTAGTAAATCTACCTTAATTTGTTGGTAAACTCACCTATAATTTGTTGGTAAAAACATGTTATTTTAGTTATTAGGAAATGTATACTGCATTATTGTGTATCATGTGCAATTGATTACTGAAGGTTACTTGTGCCCTTGATGAATCTCTTCTCTCTCCCTGTCTACTCTTCTCCCTTAGACCATATTAATCATCATATTGTACTTCTGGGTTTACATATACTGTCACAAGCAACTGATTTTCTCTAACTTTATGATAGAAAGAATTCATTTGTGATTATATGTGCATTGTTTCCATCCATTCATGCATCCAGTGAATGACAACTGGGTAGCTTCCAAAGCTTAGCTACTGTGAACCAACCACAGTGAGGAAATTGCACTTACCAAAGCTATCAAAGAGCACACACTTTCTGCTCTGTGAGAGGCCCTTCCTATGGATAATACAGACATCTACCAAGTTATCAAGGCTATGTAACAGCACACACTTTCTGCTCTATGAGAGGCCCTTCCTGTGGATAATACAGACATCTACCAGTACTGTTTTCCAGTCGCAAACAGAAAAGGTATATGTACTTGAAGCTAAATCAATTAGTGTGCATTTTAAATGTAATTGGTATGAGAACCATGTTTAAATTTCTGGTCATTCCTTATTGCCCACATATTATCTATTGCAAAGTAGATAGCAGATGCATGCTTTAATTTCCTTCCTTGTGAATGTACAAGAAGTTTTTTGTGAGTTTCTTCTCAGCGAGTCTAAAAATGTGAATTTTTAGGGATCATTGTCTGGCATCAGGAGAAGCCCTGGTCCTGTGAAGGCTCCATTTCCCAGTGTAGGGGAATGCCAGGGTGGTGAGGTAGGAGTGCGAGCATCCTCCTAGAAGCAGGGGGCTAGGAGGGGGACGGGAGAGGGAGGTTCCAGAGGGGAAACTGGGAAATGGGATTACATTTGAAGTGTAAATACATAAAATAATAATAATAAAAAAGAACACAGAAAATTAACCGTGCATTTTGTGTATCAGGTGGCCATAAAATGTCCGTGCCTTTATTTTGACAGGTGACTAACGGCTTTCATGCTAACTCTTCTGAATGATCCTCACACTACTTCCTTCACGGCAAAGTGAGTGGTTACTGCAAGTTCTGTCTGTTTTAAACACAGCAGACACAGAGTAAGGGAGAAGCACGCTCCACACCTTTGTATTTAGTCTGGAGTGCCCCATCACTTGCCCCATTCCTCCGTTCTCACCTTTCATTCCGCTTTACATCATGCCTCATTTCCTTCTTGTCCTCCCTCATCATTACCCAGGATCATTATCTCAGATCCTGCTGATCTATGGCTGTTGCCAACTCAGTGCTTTTTTTCTCCTGAGAGAAATTAGCAAGCTGAGTGACTGATGTTGCTGACATCTGCTACGGAGTGAGGAAGAACTGAAGAATATGTCATTAATTTTCTTCGTGGACAACTAGTGGGTCTCCAGCACAACATGTGGGCAGAGGTAAATTTGTGAGAAGGTGGAATCTTGGGTGTAATGTCAGCTTGTTGAACACTCTTTAAGTATTTGGCATTATACATCATAAAATAATTCATACATACCTTTCAGTGTAAAAGTTTGGGAGTTACTTTCATTTGACCTTAATTCAGATCTGTGGAAGCATAATTTGATTCTTGTAAAATTTATCTTTTCTTTAGGTATACTGTAAACACACATGTATAAATGTTTTGATATCCCAGAGTATTGTTTGATACATCATCCTTTTACACATCACAGGCTGGCCTGGAATCCTTGAACCTTCTGGAAACTCACATAAACTTTTGTCTTAAAGGTATAAACCACTATCTCTAACTTTACAGTTTTGTTTTAGAGAGACCTAACACAATTATGTATTTACTATGACTATCATAGAGTCTTAATCTGGTTCTAAGAGTGTTTTTTTTTTAAGGTTTCCCTAGGTGTCTCTTAATGCAATTTAACCTGATGATGAAAATTAATAACCAGAAATATAAATAAGGACATTATATTTGTAGCATGAAGAGAGTAGGGTGTTATATTTCTTCAAAGTTATTTGACTTTCATGAAGAAAATAGAACGTCTGTACAGTTTGACTGAGCTTTGTGATGTTCAGACATTGATGCTTAAGGATGTATCTATATTGTTGTAACTACTGCTCAACATCACTTGAGTTTTATTGCTGGTCATATATTTTAAATGTTTGGTTAATACTAAAGTGGGATTTATCAATAAGAGATAGTTCTGTAAAACAATTAGAAACAGCTTTCTACTTGCACTGTTTTAGAGTTTTCATATGCTGCCTCTTAAGAGCTGAGTTGCTAAGTGACAGAGAAGGTAGGTACCACAACAGGAATCTCATTATTACTTTCAGGGATTATTTCAGTAGTTCTAGATGACTCTGAGTGAAGTAAAAAAATTAAACACTTGACTCCAAAAACTGAAAGCAAATTTAGTATTTCTATTAAAATCTCCTAAAAATCTAAGTTTAATATGCATATATATGTATACATATATACATACATATATGCTCTTTTGTTTTATTTTTGAATTTCACCTAAAAATATTTTCAACCAGAGTATCTGCTATACTGACTAATATAGACCTCAATAACTAAGAGGTCAATAATTAAAGAACGAATTTCAATCTTTGACTGCTGACATAGGAATTTTAGTTATAGTCACACAACACTAATGAAAGCCCTGTTATGTTAAAAGAGAAAATTCAGACAAACACGTGTATTCAAATAGTTAAATACATATATGTGTATGTTATCTACATGTCTGCACACAACAATTTCATCTTCTAATTAAAAATTTGAGCAGTAGGGAATGAGAGAACTCAACACAAGCCCAGGTTTAAAGGAGTTTTCACTACTGTGGCATATAGGCAAGTGCGTGAGTCTGGGTGTAGAAATAAGGAGAATGACACAGTCTTCCTGGCACCTCTGGAAAACAACAGTCATCCTGGCTATGCTTTCTCCTCTTGGGCTCTTATACTACTGAGCTGGCTCTGCTTATGGAAGTTATGAATGGTCAGTGAAGATGAGATTAGTCAGAAGGCAGCAATGTGAGTGAATGAGCAAGGTTGTACTTGTAAGGAAATCTGAAACAGATGGAAGATGGAGGTGGGCTATATTCTGATTTCCTTAGAGGCAGTTACCTTTCTTTGCCCAGGCTGAGGACTCAATTCACACCTTTTGTCAGCTGTGGCCACTTCAAAATTACATGCAATAAGCAAATGCTCTGAGGTAAAAGGAGTGAGGCATTCATTCATTTTCTAGTTTCTGAAGCTCCATGCAAACTGTAGCAGTTCTCTGCACTCAGGCACGCACTCTCTGGAAGAAGACAGGGATAGAAGAAACTTGAGAAAGGAGAGAGTGTGTGAGAGGAAGATGGAATTTTGACCTATTCCTATATTACTCAAGAGAAATTAGGAAGTTTAAATCATCCTCTAAGTCCTGTCGTAAGAGGGTGGAATGCTTGGGAATGAAACGGAGCGAAGCAAAACCAATAAAAGTTTTGTGAACTTTCAAGTTATCACATGCATTTTTAGCCTATTCCATTCTTGTGTATCAAAATATCAGTTTTTCAGAACAAGAAAGTTGCTTTTGCGGCAATCAACAAATTGGAAAAAGATCTTTACCAATCCTATATCTAATAGAGGGCTAATATTCAAGCATACAAAGAACTAAAGAAGTTAGATTCCAGAGAAACAAATAACCCAATTAAAAAATGGGGTACAGAGCTAAACAAAGAATTCTCAGCTGAGGAATACTGAATGACTGAGAAGCACCTAAAGAAATGTTCAACATCCTTAGTCATCAGGGAAATGCAAATCAAAACAACCCTGAGATTCCACCTCACACCAGTCAGAACAGCTAGGATAAAAAACTCAGGTGACAGCAGATGCTGGCAAGGTTGTGGAAAACGAGGAACACTCCTTCATTGCTGGTGGAATTGCAAGCTGGTACAACCACTCTGGAAATCAGTTTGGTGGTTTCTCCAGAAATTGAACATAGTTCTACCAGAGGACCCAGCTATACCACTCCTGGGCATATACCCAGAAGGTGCTCCCACATGTAATAAGGACACATGCTCCACTATGTTCATAGCAGCCTTATTTATAATAGCCAGAAACTGGAAACAACACAGATGTATCTCAACAGAGGAATGGATACAGAAAATGTGGTACATCTATACAATGGAGTAATACTCAGCTATTAAAAACAATGAATTTGTGAAATCTTGAGGAAATGGATGGATCTGGAGAATATCATCCTGAGTGAGGTAACCCAATCACAAAAGAACACACATGGTATGCACTCTCTGACAAGCAAATATTAGACTAGAAGATCGGAATACACAAATTACAATCCACAAACCACAAGAAACTCAAGAAGAATGAAGACCAAAGTGTGGATACTTCGTTCCTTCTTAAAAGGGGGAACAAAATACCCATGGGAGGATTTTCAGAGACAAACTATGGATCAGAGACTGAAGGAAAGACAGTCCAGAGACTGCTCCACCTGGGAATCCTTCCCATATTCAATCATCAAATCCAGACACTATTGTGGATGCCAGCAAGTGCTGGCTGACAGGAGCCAGATATAGCTGTCTCCAGAGAGGCTCTGACAGTATCCAACTAATACAGAAGTAGAGGCTCACAGTCATCCATTGGACTCAGGACAGGGTCCCCAATGAAGGAGCTAGAGAGAGGACCCAAGGAGCTGAAGGGTTTTGCAGCCCCTTAGGAGGAACAACAATATGAACTAACTAGTACACTCAGAGCTCCCAGGGACTAAACCACCAACCAAAGAGTACACATGGTGGGACTAATGGCTCCAGCAGCATATGTATAGCAGAGGATGGCCAAGTGGGTCATCAATGGGAGGAGAGGCCCTTGGCCCTGTGTAAGTTCTATGCCCCAGTGTAGGGGAATGCCAGGGCTAGTAAGCAAGAGGGGGTAGGGTGGAAAGCAGGAGGAGGGGGGAGGGAACAGGGATTTGTATTAGTTTTTTGTTTTGTTTTGTTTTTCTTATTTTCTTTTCTTTTTCTTTTCTTTTGGAGGGGAACCTGGGAAAAGAGATATTGTAAATAAAGAAAACATCTAATAAAAAAAGTTGCTTTTGTTCATGGGTATGTGGCTGTGCGCCCTCTCCATGATGATCCCTGAACTGAATGAATAATGCTAATATGAGTCATGCTCTCTAACTTTTATTTCAGTCTTACCAAGTTTGGAATTAAAAGAGCCTCTGATGTATAACCTCAGTGAAAATATATATTGTCTACTGTGCAGAATCTATTGTGGGTTTACACTTTTGAAATGTTCTTTATGGGAAAACCAGCATGGCTATTGACCATGTTCTAAAAGAACACACAGAAAGATATTTTTTTCATGACTTTAAATTATATAATGAGCCCAGGATGATCTAATTGTCCAGGCCTGCATCAGTTAAAAATAAAACACTCATGTTTTGAACAGCGTTCTTGAATGAATGTGTTGTCAACCCCTAACAAAGCAATGGTCTGTCCTCTGGGTCAGGAAGGGCTTCTTGTTCCCACAGATGCCCACAATTCATACCTCGTGGGTTTTGAAAGTAGGTCTGTACCAAGAATGTCTGTGCTTTGGGATTGGGAATTGCAATCACACGTTCAGACTTTTCTCCAAAGCCATTCCAATATTAGTTTCAATAGTTAAACAACAATTAGAAAATATATTGGCAAGACAATGCAAATATTTCTTCTTAGTTATTTTAGAACACCAATAAAATGGGTTTAGAGAAGGAAATATTAGCTCATTTTAACTTTTACCAGTCATTGACCTGTGGCAATGATTCAGAAAGTGTTGCTTCTAGATCAAATTCACCTGAAAATGTGTCATTGAACTAAGCACGAGGACCCCCATGGAGAAGTTAGAGAAAGGACTGAAGGAGCTGAAGGGGTTTAGCATCCCCACAGGAAGAACAACAGTATCCACCAACCAGATTCCACAGAGCTCACAACCAAATCACCAACCAAAGAGTATGCATGGAGGGAGGGACCCCATGACTCTAGCTGCATATGTAACAGAGAATTACCTTATCTGGCATCAATGGGAGGGGAGCCTCTTGATTCTGTGGAGGCTCGATGATCCAATGTAGGAGAATACTAGGGCAGTGAGGTAGGAGGTGGTGGGTGAGTGAGGAGTACCTCATAAAGGAAAGGGGACGGGGGAGAGGATAGAGGGTTTACCTGGGAAGGGGGATAACATTTGAAATGTAAATAAATAAAATAACCAATAAAATTTAAAAAAAATCACATTTTCAAGCCACCACTAATGCTTACTAATGCAGAAATTCAAGGAAAGCCTCCTACAACAGTTAGAGAGATGGCTTGGTTGACAAAGTGTTTTCCACACAAGGATGAATCTGAGTGTGGATCTCCAACATCCACATAAAGAAACAGGAGAGAGAGAGGTGCATGCCTGGAGAGACGCATGTCTGAAGTCCCAATAGTGGGGAGGAGAAGATAGGAGGATCCCGACAGTTTGCTGGCTATCCAGTCTGCATGAATGGACAATCTCCAGGCTCAATAAGAGACTTTGTTTCAAAAAGGGAGAAGAGTAAAGGAGAAGAGGTTATCTCACACATACACACACACACACACACACACACACACACACACACACAACCACAAACAAACAAAAACAAAAAATCAAGTGACAGGCTGTGATAACAGAGGAATAGATTTTCACTCTTGATGGGTGTATAGACTGGGACAGCCACTATGGAAACCATTGTGGAGATTTCTAAACAAGTTAGAAATAGAACTACCATATGGTTCTTCTATACCACTCCTGGGACTATAAATAAATAAGCTGACTCTATAGCCTACTACAGAGATACTTGTTCGTATGCTTTCACTGATGCACTATTCACAGTAGCAGGGAAATTGAAATCAGCCTAAATGTCTATAAAGAGATGAGTGTGGCACATATATAAACAAAATCCAATTCCTCTGTAAAGACAAATTGAATCAGGATATATTTGAGTAAACAGATGGAACTGAAAAAAAATATTATACCAAGTGAGGTAACCCAGGCCAGAGAGATCATATGGACATCCAATCATGAAAGGACAGTCAATCATGGTTTGAGATGGGACTCCTGTGGGCCTTAACCCTTCCTGGTGAATAATGGCAACTGATGGATTCTGGGGGAGGAACAGCCATTGCTTTCAATGGTATACAAAGTAGAGAGCTTATTAGGCTTCAAAAAAAAAAAATACTTCCAAACCTGGGACCATAAGAAGGTCCTACTGAAAATATAGTGGAACAAAAAGACATAAATATGGGACAGGGCATGTGGGGGAAGATGTGAGTTACAGGGTCATGAGAAAGGTGGAAGAGTGGAAGGAGAGAGCAAACATGAAACACTAAGTACATGAATGAAATCATCATAGAAGAAAATTAACTAATAGAAAGTGAAGATGAAGAGCAGTAGACTTTCTATCATTGACCTCCAACCTCCACTTGATGTTCATGAATGTTCATTCACTCTGCACTCCCAGGTACAGGAAGGACCATGTACGAACATGCACTACACAACACACACTTTCTACGTGATTTTGAAGCGCGCTAATGATTAGGAACCATTTATCTTTAGAATGTTCCTAAAAATTTACTTGTCCTGAAATCCCTTAAAAGACAACTCTATGCTGGAATATTTTAAGTAATAGAATGCATTATCATCACTTTAGCAACAGGTAATTGAAATATTTACTTATAATTTCATCAAAAAGGTATTCATAGAGATTCATCTCAATCACTGTTTTGAAAGGAAGCGTGTGGTATAAGGCTAAAGAAGTTATCATATATTTAACTCGTTCACAACAGTGCTTACAGCTTCCTGGCCCTTGAATTATATTAACAATGGTG
>JADRCC010572221.1:0-10042 GCA_019843855.1 Hylomyscus alleni | reverse complement strand
TGCAGTTGACACTAGAACCCTCTAGGTCACTATCACTTCTTAAACAGGGTTCTGGAAGAGACCAAAGTGGTCCTTAGCAGGTCGTGATGGAAAGGCAGGTGGAAAAGCAGTCCTGGGGGGCTGTGCTTTGCCAGGCACTCCTGATTTTGGCAGACACAGACTTGCAAGAACAAAATCTCCATTCCTAGCTTATCTATGTATCTGGGAGAGAAGTGGAGAGGAGAGGAAGAGGATGGAAGGGAAGAGCAGAGCACAATCCCCTTTCTTTGTGGCTGTATCATCTGGAAAATAGAGAACTTTTGCTGGAGTCAGTCAGAGCTGATTTCAGATCCTGCCCTGGTGATGCTAGCTTGAGTCACTACAGTGGTGACCCCTTGACGCCTAGTCCTCAATAGTGAAAGCAGAATTATTACCATTTCTTTCCATTAGGTTAAGGGAGAACTCACACAATGTTCCTGGCAGGAGGAAGGGATGCAGTAGTTACCGCTTCTGGAGAACCAGTGGGGACTGTCTGTTTCCAGCAGGAAAGAATCGCTGGAGAGGTGCACTCCCAGGATCAGTTTGAGTAGTCATAGCTGTCCATGTTGATGGCCTGGAAGTGTGACAATAGCTCTTGATCTAAGAATCATTACTGTTACTACTGTAAACTTATTTCTCCTTTTGAGTGACCCACTTGACACTAGACAAGTGTTATTACAAGTCAAGAATATCTGTCTGTCTGTCTGTCTGTCTGTCTGTCTCTCTCTGTATGTGCGCATGCACACATATGTGATATACCCATCAAATTGCCGTATAAATAATTGAGTTTACTCCCAGAGATTGGTGTTCCTGTCAAGTTTGGCCAGAGGAATTTCTTTTTGCAGTGGGCAGTGGTAACTGCAGAGATTCATAATTGGACCAAATGCTGCAAATAAAGGACTGTTGAATGCTCGTCCTGACTGGGACATCTGGAGCATCCCCCTTCCAGGCTGTAAGAGACTGTGAAAGCTGGAGGAAGGGGTGGAGCCTCGTGTTCCGGGCCTGGCCTGCCCATGGCGTTCTCATACCTGCAGCTGCTGTGATTGTGCATAAGTCTGGGCCCAGTAACATCTTGTTATGGAGAGGGGAGGAACTCATAAGTTACTGTGTCTCCCTGGTGATCTATAGGTAGTTGATGGTTTCTGGGGAGGGGGGACATTTCCTTCAGGGGTGAAGTGTTCATGCTTCTACAAATAACTCCTGTAAGCAACTCTAATGAAACACATTGGGTCGCCATCACATAATAAACAAAAATATGGAAAAATAGAAAAGGGGCAAGTTGGGAAGAGGAAGGTGGTCAACAGGAGGGGGAAATGGACAAGAAAAGGTAACGGGGTGTGTGTGAACCTGTGTGTGTGATCACAGTACATTTTATACATGTATGAACATGTTATAATGAAAACCATCAGTATATATAACACATGCCAGTAAAAACTTCAAAAAGAATACTCAGAAGGCTTGTGGAAGGTTTTCTTCTAACAAATAATCTAGAAGTATCATATATATGTATACACATACATACATACACAGACACATGCACACAATGTGCATACACATGCACACACAAACACACATGCATGCACACATGCATACAAACATGCACACACACAAACATACACACACTCGCACACACATGCACACACATGTACATGCATGCACATGCATACAAACACTTGTGCACATATGCACACACACAGACACATGCACACATGCACATGCACACACGCACATGTGCACACACACAGACACGTGCACACACATGCACACACATGTACACATGCATGCACACACATGCACACACAAATATATGCACACGCACACAAATACACAGTGCACATACACATGTGCGCACACATGCACATGCACACACAAAAACACACACATGTACACACACATACACACGCACACAAACACATACATGCACATACATACATGTGCACATACACACAGACACACATACACATATGCATACACAGACATGTGCACACACATGCACACACACACACAAACACACACACAAACATACATGCACACAAGAGTGCCTTGCTGCCTTTTTCCAGGCATTACATGATAACATTTGTTCAGACTCCCAAAATGTGGTGTTACTGAGAGAACTCCAGGGAAGGGGCCCACCTCTGTTCCCACTGAAAAGCCAAGAATACTGACTTATCTGGACTAGGAGAATTTTCCAGTGTGGCTTTTCTTCTCCTCCTCCCTCTTCTTTCCATCATCTCTTTCCCTTTCTGTCTCTGTTTCTTTCTGCCTCTCTGTCTCTACCTCTCTTTCTCTTTCTGTCTCTGACTGTCTCATCTCTGTCTTTCTCTCTGTCTCTGACTCTCCCTGTCTCTCTGTCTTTCTTCTCTCTATGTGTGTGTTCGACGGCGTTCTGCCTATGGCAGTT
This sequence comes from Hylomyscus alleni, assembly GCA_019843855.1. Taxonomy (NCBI): domain Eukaryota; kingdom Metazoa; phylum Chordata; class Mammalia; order Rodentia; family Muridae; genus Hylomyscus; species Hylomyscus alleni. The sequence goes on along the minus strand of JADRCC010572221.1, from coordinate 7,623 downwards.
ATATGCAACCCTCCACCCATCTCTCAGCTTTCTCTTCTCACCTTCCGGGCCAGAACACAATCAAATTAGTTCCCTTTCATGGGCACTTAGAGCAAGTTTCAGGGCCACATTTTGGTGAATCGTTTTTAATCTTCCTTTTCTCAACCTCATTTAATTCAATGCTTCTCCTCTGTGCCTTCACTTTTCATAAATATAAAAATGCCTGGTCTTCTTGCTTAGTGGTATTTTAACTTTTAAAAATACAAATGCCAAGCTCCCATCAAGGCTGGAAGACAGCTCATTTAGAAGTCAGGTTAAGCTTGTTTTTAAGAGACACTCCCTCTAACTGAAATATCTTTCCTACCACCTGCTTCAGAGACTCTAAACATTGCCTCTCCTTTGTTCTGATGAGAATCACCGTTGCTATTCAGATGTGAGCCCATGGGCTCTCCACCTGCCAGGAGGAGAAGGTCCTAGCAGGAGTGTGAGGAGAGTTTCTCAATGGGTCCATATACTTTCTAGGTGCTTGCCTGCCCCTATGTCTTCATCTCTGACCCCTGAATGGCACATTTGTCCTCCAGCTGGCTTCCCTTAACCTACTTCTCTTAAAGCACATGACTGTCCTCCAATAGGGGATCTATACCCCCTTTGATTTTTCTCCCTCCCCTGACCACCCTATACTCAAATTGCTCAGCTCCAGGACATCTCTGACCCATGGCCTTCCTGTCCTTCTTCCTGGCAGTACTGCTGGTGACTTTAACAGGGTCTCCATATGTAGCCTTGGCTGGCCTGGTACTTTCTGTGACGATGAGGCTGGATTCAAGCTTGCACTGATTCCAGGCCTCAGCTTTGCACGTGCTAGGATCGCCCATGTATTGTGCCACTCGAAGCTCCTCACAATGCCTCCTGCTCCTTCCCCATCTGGTTTTTTGAGTGCCACATCTATCCCATGCACATGGCTGCTGTTCTTTAGCTTTCTATTTCTAGAATACAAATTTGTGGGAGATGCCTTAAAAGCCTGCAAAGCAGAGATCCAGTGTTTCCATTCTAGAGCACACTGTGAGTACCAGATGCGCCGTCCCAAACTGCTCCTTTGACGATCTCTCTCATCTGCTCAAACATTTCTTAGGGACTCCATTCTAGTCCTGCTGTAGTTCACCGCAGGAAAAGGGGCAGAGAAACATCTCTGATAGCAAAGACTGGAAGCCAGCTAGCTATTCTTTCCCAGGATTTATTAGGCGACTAGCTCTTTGTTTTAGGAATAAAAGAAACTTATAAAGCGTCCGATGCTCTGAGTGTATTTGAAAACAAGGACAAGGAAAATTTCGTTGTTGAGATGAAAGTTTAAACTGCTTTGAGGACCCATCTTACTCAAGTCAGGGTGGCTACCATCAAGAAAAAAAAAATGACAACGAATGCCGGGGAAGGTACAAGGGAAAAGAGGAAACGCCCTTCACGGCTCGTGCGAATGCACACTGGTACATTCATTATACAAATATGGAGCCAGCCATATTATGCCTGGTTACGCAACTAAAGGGTTGCACGTCCTATTAGAGATCCTACACTTGCATATCCGTGTTTCTCACTGCCTTTTCAAAGCCGTAAGGAAACGGAAGCAGTAGAGATGTCCATCAACAGATAAATAGAAAATGAAAATATAGTTCATAAACTCAACAGACTCTTATTCAGCTGTAGCAAGAGAATAGATGGAGCTGGAGAACATAATATTAGGCAAGGCATCCTGCAATCAGGAAAAAAAGATACCGCATGCTCTCATAGGGAGAGCCTAGCCTATGAGATGAGTCTAGGTGGCAGTAGGCATAAAGCAGCCAGAAAAGAGGCTGCGGATGTTGGGGGGAGCGCCTCCCGGGGCGCGGGGAGCTTCAGGGGCACTAAGTGGGGAGGGAAAGCCTCAGGGGCGCCGCTTGGGTGGGGAATAACACATGAGATATGGGAATGAAAAGGTGGAAGATGGGAGCTGTGGGAGAATTGTGACAGAAAGGAGGAAAGAAAGCAAAACAAGTATCCGATGCTATAAGGAAAATTGCTACTCTGTGAGCTAATTAAAAACAACAAAGATAGAGGCTGGAGAAAAGGCTCAATGGTTAAAAGCCCTAATCGCTCTTTCAGAGTTCCATGCCCGCTGCCCACATGGAAGCTCATTAATGTCTGTTGACTCTGGTTCCAGGGAATCTGACGCCCTCTTCTGGCTTTTATGGGTACTACAAACATGTGGTACACATCCATCCTCCCAGACAAAAGACCCACAGACATTAAAAAGTTCTCAAGTGCCACAAACAATGAACAAACCAGTCAGATGCACTTCAAAGAAATACAAGGACATTTCAAAAGATAAAAGATCAAAGTTGTTGAATGTGTTTTCATCTATAAGCAGGGCCAGGAGGGATTTGAGGGTCTGGTAGAAGGACTAGGACCCCAAGAATAGACACCATGAAGTATTAATCAGTGTCCATCTTAATTAGCATATAGTCACAATAGACAAGACTAGAATTTTAAAAACTTTAGCTTAATAGTTTCTAGAATTTCATATGGAGCTACTATATATTTTCACATTTTTGGCCTCTCCGCTTCCTCCGCAACTTCTGTGTACCCCCTCCTTCTCAAATTCACGACCTCCTAGTCTTTAATTATTGTTTCATACACATAAAATACATAGGTGTGTGAAATTGCAGCCCGTGGAGTCCCTTTTGTGTGGCTCATATGTGTATTTGTTTAGGGCTGACCACCTGAGATTGGATAACTTATCAGGAGGCTCCATCCTGGAGAAGATCAATTCTCCCCGTCTCTTGGTTCTCCATAGAGGTGGCTCTAGACCTCTGCCTGGGAGGGGCAGGCAGTGCTCCATCCGAGAGCCCAGAGAAGACACTGGGGAACACATTGAGTGGGAGCTGAGGCTTCCAGAGGAGGACAACGAGAGTCCCTGAGTACATCATCCTTCTCAGCCTGCATGAAGTATGGTTCCTGAATGTCAGCTGGGAGACATGCTCTGGATTGAACTGAACACTGAGTCTACTGTGAATCTCAGCAGGGTGCTGGAGTAGACATGGCGTTAGAATGGGACTCGGGAGGAGATCTGCCATCAGGAGGTGCAACATTGGCTCTAAACCCAGGCAAGAGGTACACTGCAGATCAGGGAGGGCCCCTGGCTCTGTCCTGGATCACTGTGTGATCCAGCATGCTTCAGTCTGAAGGCCGTACTGCCTGTTTTAATCCTGGAGCTGAGATCTACGCCAAACCCTGAGGCGTGTGCAGTTCTGGTCCCAGCACATGCTGGTAGGTTCCTTTGTAAATAGAGAAGACTTGGCTTGGTCCTTTGCTGCATGAGCAGCTTCCTGGGCTCAGTCTAAGCTTCACAGAAAATAAGACGCAGCATGGTCTTGCCCGCATCGCCTTTGGAAGGGCTTTCTCCTGGAGGCAGATGGTGAATGGGTGGACATGAAGCCAAGCGAGGGGAGCCCTGGAGACTGATAAAGCAAAACCATCGACTTTGTTGCAGCTGGAGACTCCTAACAGGATTTCGCTTGCTCTCTGGGCCTGGACATGTCTCAGGGTGTCATGGTTTATCGAAGGGGTTGGAGATAGGTAGATGATTCTTAACCTGCTTTCTCTGTTTCCTGTGTCAGAAGCCTACGGGCAGCTGAGGCCTCTGTAGCCTGTGCACTGGTCTGGATGCCAAGTCCCATCAGGTCCACTAGAGCAGAAACATGAGTATCAGGTGTTGTTGGCATTAAGGTCCAGCTTCTGGCAAGATTATCCTATGTCAGAAACTCCTGGATAGTGAGGTTTGCCAGAACACACTCTGATACTGTGTCAATACTAAGTACGATAGCACAGACTTCTTGGGAATGACTTCAAAGGAGCCCTGGGTACCCACAACTCTGCAAAGAGAGAGCATCTATTCTTCTTCTTAGTGGCTGAGTCAAGACTTGAACAACTGACTCTTTGAAATAGGTCCAAAGTCCATTCCTTGGAAGCTTTGAAGGGGAAAAAAAAATCACACAGATGTTTTAGGGCTGGTTCTGAAACTGTGGTTCTCCAGCCAGCAGCACCAGCATCCGCAAGGACTCGTTGCATGTGCATAACTTGGAGCCTTTCCCCAAGCTCTTCGAACCAGAAGTCTGCTGTTATCAAGGCTTTCAGGTGATTCTGATAGATACTCAAGTTGGAGAGTATCTATCAGAACATAGATCTGGGCTAAGTGTGCATTTAGGGAGTAAGCCCCTGTTTGACCAGACACTATAGAAGGGTTTGGTCTTGTTTTCTTGATGCATCCATCCCATGGATGAGGAGTGCCCTGTGCCATGGAGACAGTGTCTCCTGGGCATCCAGAAACTCTTAGAGTGTGAAACGATGGTACCTGCTGTGTCTCACATACCATCAGTCTAGAGTGATCCAGACATACTGATCCACCAAAGCTCCCTAAGAAGTTCCACTAGTGAGTGAGTTCTTCTGGCAGCTGCCTCAGCCTAGAACCCAAAGGTTACTGACAACACAACCTGGACATTCCCTACGAGGCCGAAGTGGCCAAGAACCAACAGGTCTCCAGAACTCAGCCATACAGCTGACCCAAGATGAGAAGCATCTCTGGAGCTATTTAAAAAGGAAGTTTTATCATCTTCAAGGAGGACATCCTGGCATTTGATGGGGCTGGGTGTGGGGTGATGCGGGGGGAGTCAGTCTTCTGGCTCCTACGCTCTCTGAATCTTGCTTCCTGGTTCTTACTCACCAGTGAAACCACAAGTGCTTGAGCAGGCTTTGCTCCCCACCCTTCTCCTCTGTAAACTCTACAAATTACAGTAGCTGGCTGCGAAGCATACAAGGACAGCTGTCGGTGGTTTAATCCAGCCCTTATTCTGGTGGGGAGCTTAGGTACAGAAGCGGCCATAGTCTCAGTCTCCAATGGTAAAGGGAGGGATATCAAGTCAGAATGTGGCTTCCTTGCCAGTAATTATTCTTAACCTAAGACTCCTTATGTCCACTGGCAAGTGTCCACGTGGACTCTGATTTGGTGGTGAGGACTTGAGACTTTTACCATGGGATGCTCAGGGAAGGTCGGAGGCTGCCACACCCTCCTCTCCTTGGTACCTCTGCTCTTTTCTCTAAGCTGTGGAGTGCAGCCCAGGTAACCCATGCCCGAGGCTCTCACCAAATGGTAGTCATAATAAGAAAGCGCAATCTTGATTGGCCCTACAGTAGCAAGTCCCTGGATGGACTAGCCTCACTCCTCCTCTGTGCTTAAACAGCTTCTTTCATCCAACAAGTTCAAAGCTGCCTGGCAAAACAAACCATCTTACTCTTGCACCACAGCAGAGTAAGCAAGCATCAGTCTTTCCATTTAAGGAAGAGAGAGGGAGGGTGAGTCACACAGTGGTTGAAGGATTCTCCTGGTGACATGAAGTGAGTCACTGGGGCCTCGGGGGGATTGACCTGTGCTTCCTAAGTTCATATCCAGTGTCACTGTCACTTACAATGAGACAATTAGGTGTGAAGAGGTTGCACACCAAGTGGTTTGGCTGCCTGGGAAGAAATGCTGGGTCCAGAGATTAGTATACCTGGAGTGTGTGTGTGCGTGTGTGTACGTGCATGTGTGTGTGCATGCATGTGCGTGTGTGTGCGTGTGCGTGTGCGTGTGCGTGTGTTCGTGTGTGTGTGTGTGTGTGTGTGTGTGTGTGTGTGTGAAGAGATTCCCTGGAGACAACACCTCCTCATTAACAGCACTGGAATCCTGAAATCCTGATCATGATGATGAATTAGCCTTTACCTCCTCCTCCACTGTCAGCAGATAGACGTATTGAACACTTACTATGAACTAGACACTGATCTAAATTGTAGATAAGTCTATATACATAAGCCCACTTAATCCTTACAAATCTCACAAAGTCAATATTACCATTTTCCACTTTGACGATAAGGGGCCAAGGCTCCAAGACGGTAACTAACACGTTAAAGATCACATGACTGTTGAATAAAGAATACAAGATTCAGACCCAGGCCAGTCTGCCTCCAGCACCTGTGCTCTAACCACTGTGCTTTCCCAGGCCAGGTCTCAGACGTCGTCATCTGTACATCCCAGTAGGATGGACAGACTGTACTACAGTGGCTCTCAACTTTCCTAACACTGAGATCCCTTAATACAGTTCCTCATGCTGTGCTGGCCCCCAACTATAAATTTATTTTTTTGTGACTTCATAATTGTAATTTTGCTGTTGTTGTGAATCACCTGTGTTTTCTGGTGGTCTTAGGCGACCCTTGGGAAAGGGTCATTTGACCCCCAAAGGGGTTGCAACCCACAGGCTGAGAGTCACGGCACTGGAAGAAAGGAAGATGCAGCGGTTACAGGAATCGCTCTGAGTTGAGGACACCAAGGTGTCCTCCATAGTCTCTCCAAAGAGCTTGAAACCTGAGTACAATATTGAGGACTAGGATTTGATGAAGAAGCTTAATCCATGCCCTGCCCCATCCCTGCCGCCATAACCCAAATTACAGCATCTATCAAGGAAGAAGAGATGTAGTCTGAATCTCTCATCTATGTTCACCGCTTTTTACCATTTACAAAGAGTCTCGATGATCAGTTTGAATGGAGAGAGCCAGAGTAAGTATCGCCATCCTTGGGGAAGAGCTCAGGCTGAAAGAGGTGAGGAGTCTCCTTCCAGGTTCACAGAAGAGGAGGTAAAACTAGATACTCAAGCCTCCACAGCCATGAGATTTGGTGTGGCGAGGGCAGTGTGGTGGGTTTCCACCATTAGCAACAGATTTACATGCCGCCTACCGCTTCCCTCTACCACTCGGATTCCCGTTTTGAATTTCCTCCTTAAATGGATGAAATCCACATTCCCCCTTCTCTCTCCCCTGTGCCACATCCTTGAAACCATTTCTCACATGGTACCGGCTAAAACCCTCCTTCTCCTTTTAAAAAACATACCCATGGGGGAAGGCACAGGACTGATGCATGGCCATCGCCGACTACCCTTCCTTGTGAACTCCACAGCAATGAGACCCAGCTAGAAAAGTAACCAACTACCAGAAAGGATTCTTAAGGGTGTTAGAATCCTTATTAGGCTTATTAGGATTCTAACACCCTTAAGAATCCTAATAAGATAAGTTTTTTCTTTCTTTTTTTTTTTTTTTTTTTGAATTCCAAAGTGGTGTATAAATGGCTATTTGAAATATTGGCAGATAGGGTTTGGAGATGGTGCGGTGGGTAGTTGCGCAAACACGAGGACCTGAGTTCAAATCCCTGTGAACTCCTCTAAGAAGCTAGGAGTGATCACATGCAGTGAGAGGCTCTGTCTCAAGGGAATAAGGCAGAGAGTGATAGAACAGAACACTTTGTTGATTCAGCGAGACACCTCATGTCCTTCTCTGGTCTCTGTATGTGGATGGACATGTATGTGGACACACATATGCACACACACACATACACCAGAGAGAGAGAGAGAGAGAGAGAGAGAGAGAGAGAGAGAGAGAGAGAGAGAGAGAGAGAGAGAGAGAGATGCTCATCAGAAAGTGCTCCATCCCTTCACCCAAGATTAAGAACTATGAGCTGGACTGAAATGGTCCAAATTTGGAATATAAGGCAAGTGACAGGTTGGGAGAAATGGGTAAAGGAAGGATATTTCATCG
>JADRCC010572220.1:0-13275 GCA_019843855.1 Hylomyscus alleni | reverse complement strand
GGTGATGAGAGTTTCCAAGGATGAGAGGATAAACAGAACAAGTCCTTGCCCTTCAGGGATGAACCGCCTGGGCTGAAAGGAGATAAGCTAAAAGCAAACACTCATACCTTGCAAAAAGTACTCAGAACTGAAGCAACAGTGACACAGAAAATTGAGCTTTTAAAGCTAAAGAATAGGAAGCCTTCCTGTAGAACATGAGCTTGTATTTTAAACTGGAATTAGTCAAGGCTGTGCTTCGGTCTCCCCCTGCTTTCCCTTTGGTCCTAACCCTGTGGATTATACCAATGTAAAGACATGATCAATCAACCACCCATTCATTTGTGGGCCTGTCTACCCAACAGACAATGTGTTTGGCTTCAATGTGCTTATAGGAGAAGGAACCCCATGACAGATGCTTCCCCCCAGAGTATTGAGGAGGCCACCAGAGAGGGCACAGGTGACTGCCGATGAGTAAAGTGCATCCAAGACTCCCGAACAGTACTCCTCCTATTCTGATCATGACGTGATAAAATTACGCTTGATTTGAGACTATAGATTTCCTGGATCATCCTGGCAGCCATTTTTTTCCAGCAGGAGTCAAGAAGCTATCAATGATTCTGAGATGGTGAATCTGTAAGAGCAAGGTCAGAAGGCAAGCTCACTCTTAGATTGCACTCTTAAAGAAAGACTTACCCAAGACACACTGCAACTATGAAGACAAAAAAAAAAGAGGAAATAATGTATTTTAGGGACAATAGCTAATTCCTACTTTGAAAAATTAACATGTACACGTGAAGTAAAAGTTGTGTCACTGTGGTGTCAAGTTCCTTCAACTCTACTATTGCTGTTGTGCATATTGTAGTATAATATGTATACTACAATGTATACATATTATATATATACACACATACATACATGTATATATGCACACACACATGTATATATGTATATATACATACATATATACATATATATACATATGTATACGTACATATACATGTGTGTATGTATATATGTGTATATATGTGTATATATATGTATATATATATATATATATATACACATACACACACATATATATAAACACACACATAATATATATGAGGTTTTGGTTTTGTGAACCTGGAAAATTGGACCTGAAATGTGCCTCTGATTCTTCCAAACTCTTATTAAGAATGAACTCTGTATTTCTAATCTGTTGTAGGAGCCTAATTTTGTCTACCTGACCCAGGTACCCCTTAATTCAGTCATTATTTATTAATGACCTATGCATTGCCAAGCCTTGTGTTCAGCAGTGGAATTCAGCGTGTACTCCCCAAATCTAAGGCACTTATCACATGGTCAACTAAAGATCATCCTTCTCTAAGATCTGCCAATAGAGCTGAGATCCAACAGAGTAAGGACACTGAGCCTGGGGAAAGGTTTAGGTAAGGTAGCAGAGGAGCCGAGGGCTGTGTGTATAAAGCCTGTGTGACGGTCTCAGCAACTGAACAAAGACCCTTGTGGCTTGTGGGTAAAGACTGTAGTGGCCTGAAATGGGCATTGGTAAGTGAGTCTCACGCAGAGGCTGGTGGCCCATAGGAAGGCCTTGCTTGTATTTGCTGTGGCAAACCACTAAAGGATGTTAGGCAATAGAATGACATGGCCATATATATCACATTGACACTTTCTAGAGAATGTCATAGCTAGAAGAGCGCAGTTCAAATGGTTATGGTGAAACCAGTTGGAGATGTTGATATTCAGAGCAAAAATTAAGGTAGTTCAGATGGGTGCTGCCAATGGAGGTGGGAGAAGTAGGCAGATACCAGACACAGAGAACAGAATCAAATCTGAATCTGAGGGAGGGACAGAGCTGGCCAGAGAGAAATTGGGAAGAACACCAAGCAGGGAGGTCCAGGAATGGAGATCATTAGTTGAGTTGGAAACTGTGAAATCTGCGGTGCCTTTCAGACACACAGGAAAGAGAGCAGATAGACAGCTGTGTCAGTGGCCCAGGAGCTTGGGGGTGGGTAAACAGAGGGACTCATCATGTGAGTCACTGATGGCCAGGAGCAGAGATGAGATCATTTAAGAAGATGAAGTTTCACATAAAAAGCACCTGAAGTGCTAAGGAGCACAGATGGCGTTTAATAAGCCTCTTCTCTTCTCTTGTCTTCTCTTCTCTTGTCTTCTCTTCTCTTGTCTTCTCTTCTCTTGTCTTCTCTTCTCTTGTCTTCTCTTCTCTTCTCTTGTCTTCTCTTCTCTTCTCTCCTCTCCTCTCCTCTCCTCTCCTCTCCTCTCCTCTCCTCTTCTCTCTCTGTCTCTGTCTGTCTCTCTGTCTCTGTCTGTCTCTGTCTGTTTGTCTGTCTGTCTCTACCCCCCCTTCTCTGCCTCTCTTCTTGCTTTCAACAACAGAAATAGGAGTGAGTTTGAGCAAAACCTGGAGGAGGCAGATTCCTCTTAGGGAAAAGAGCCTGCAGCAGATGGCCTCTCTGACCTCTCAGTGCACGGTGCAGATCCAGCATAACTATGTTACTACACACAAGATCTGGTTCACTTGGTGTCTTAGTGAGGGTTTTACTGCTGTGAACAGACACCATGACCAAGGCAAGTCTTAGAAGGACAACATTAGCTGGGCAGTGGTGGTGCACGTCTTTAATCCCAGCACTTGGAAGGCAGAGGAAGGTGGATTTCTGAGTTTGAGGCCAGCCTGGTCTACAGAGTGAGTTCCAGGACAGCCAGGGATACACAGAGAAACCGTGCCTCAAAAAAAAAAAAACAAAAACAAAAACAAAAACAAAAAAAGGACAACATCTATTTGGGGATCAGAGGTTCAGTCCATTATCATCAAGGTGGGAACATGGCAGCATCCAGGCAGGCATGGTTTGGGAGGAGCTGAGAGTTCTACATCATCTGAAGGCTACTAGTAGAAGACTGACTTCCAGGTAGCTAGGAAGAGGGTCTTATAGCCCACGCCCATAGTGACACACCTACTCCAACAGGACCACACCTTCTAAGAGTGCCACTCCCTGGGTCAAGCATATATAAACCATCACACTTGGCTTTAAATTCTAGTACTCTTACCTGCTCTCTGCTATTTTAACAAGGTGTTTGAATTAAGGAAAGAAGTCACGCAGACTAAACTTGCAGGAAAATGCCCTCTTTAATTTGATCTTCAGCAGAGGAAAGGCAGAAAGGAACATGCCTGTGGTGTGCTTACAGGTTCCAGGAAGATGATGTTAGTGGTGCGGTAAACTCTGCCCTGGGAATGATCTTTGTATACATTTTCTAAAGTACACAGAAGTTAGGAATGTAGCTCAGTTGGTATAAAGCTTGCCCCATACTCATGAAACTCTGGCTTCAATCCCAAGCACTGCATAACCCAGGCATGGTGGCACACACCTGCAACCCCACTGCTTGGGAGGTGGAGGCAGGAGGATCAAAAGTTCAAGGTTCTACATAGCAACTCTCAGGCCAGCCTGGGCTACATAAGATACTATCTCATTTTTTACAATAAAATGATTTCTGAAATGCCTAATCTCTAATGCCAGAATCATAATGAGGAAATTGCAGCCATGTTTGGCTTCTGGATATGTGACACGATGTCAAGGAACTGTGGAGTCAAAACCATTTCCTGTCAGTGACCATGGTGTCTCTCTTCACAGCAGCTAGTTAGCTTAGGGGTTCTGTGAGGAGCTGTAGCTCTCTCCCTGTAGGTGACATCACCAGCTTCTGCCTTCCATCAATCTGACATTCCACGAATAGACTAGTGCATTCTCCCCAGCGCCTCTTGCTGCGTTTCACGAATATATCCACATAGTAGAGAGAAGTAAAAGAGGGGCCGTGAGAATCTACAAAGACGTCATCTCAGGCTCAGCTCACATTAAAACGAAGGAGCCAATCCCATAATAGCTAATGTCAGTGAGAATACAGGATGAAATTATCTCCCTGTAATTCACTGTGGGGTGACTTTTATAGTTCTTTTTTTTCCCTCTCATCCAACATACTGATCCAATAGCACTTTTAAGTTGCAGCACTGTTAAGACTGCCAATATGATATTCACTCCTGAGTGTGCTGGCTGCGAGTGTTTGAATCTTTCCACCCATCACAGTCAGAATGAAAATAAAGGTATCCATCAGTATTCTAAATGTCACGCTTCAAAGCTCCTAGGCACTCTTTCTTCTGACACCTGATTGGCAGATTATGGCTTTTTGATATCCATCAAATTAATAGATTATGACTTTCTGAATCCAGAGACTAGGCAATTATTGCCACATTCTATCTATAAAGAGATAACTTATTCTTTGTCATCTACCGTTTCTCAGAAGGCAGCCCCCCTCCTGCCGACACACACCACAATTATAAATAATTCTTTCTTTCCTTCTTTCTTCCCAAGGTGCCCCCCATCCATGAAATAATTCACTTGAAAAAATAATGTTAGCACTGAAGATGGCTGACACGCATCCTATTTCTCAAAACTGTCTTCCAAGTTTAAGTATCTGTCATCTAGAATCCCCAGAGAGACCTCCCTTCTGGTCTTATGTGGTCCTAAAACACGGATTGCCCAGGTGTAGCCTTAGAGGTACAAGAATCAAGGAACTATCAGTCCCAGGTGTCTACTCTTGCTGCTACCAGCCTAGGCTTTCAGCCTGACACAGAGACAGGTAGAGAGGACAATGCACCTCGCCAGAAAGGTCTCCCCCCCACTTTCTATGTCCATTCACCTTCTTATTCATTTTAAATACCATAAAACTGAAGATGAAAACCAATTGAGCTGACTACAGTTATTAGCTGAGGTGCATTCTCCAGTCTGATTGGAAGAAAGAGATCTTTAAAAAGGCAATTTAGAAAGAGGTGAAATTTAGGTAGGCAATCCTACCAAGCATAGAGGGTGAGGACAGAGGCCAGGTGGACACCTAACATCCAGGGGAGGACCAAGAGAATTTGGTAGGGTTTCCCATCAACTCTCCTCCTACAGAAAGTTTTGGGATGCTCTGGGGTACCAATTCTCTTTGTTCATAAAAGGGACCATAAACACCAGCAGGATACCCCACACAAATGGTTTCTGTTCTTCTCCTTGTCCCTGGGGTCTGCCTTTCCAAGAGCTGGAAGGTAAAAAAGATGTTTCTTCTGTAGGCTTAATTAACATGCTAAAACATCCTACATGCTAGGGGAAAAAAATGCATAAGTGAGCACAATGCCAGACAAGAGACAAAATTTTAAAGTGTTTCGACTTGAAAGAACTCAGGAGAGTTGATGCCAGTACAGTTCCTTTTGTTGCCAAGACACCCACACTGATGCGATTCTAGGTACATATGGGAAGCCCATGCCAGCCAGGGCTGTGGTGCAGCTCTGGTGCTTAGTGTGTGCCAGGCCTTGGGTCCCATGCCAAGTACTGAGGAAAAAGAAGAGAAGGAGAAACAATGCCACAGCTGGGGTATAGCTGAGTGGCTGAGCACTTAACACACGTGAGACCCTGGGTTCTATCTCCAGTATGGCAAAAAAGAAAAGAGGAGAAAGAGAAGGAGGCAAAGGTGAGAATCAGAAGCAGTTGGGCCTGTGGCATTTTTCTGTAGCCTTTTACCCCTACAACCTCCCTGTACCCATGCCAATGTGAACACTCTTTTTTCCTGCCTCAAACAATGCACCATATGGCAAGGGGACATGTCCCATCTCAGAAAAGACCAGGCCCTTCCATTTCATCCTTGTACCTCCCCTGTGAAGAATTCATGCCTCCTAGACTTGTTTATACAGCACCCCATCTCTTGGAAATCTGAGGTCTACCAAGGCATGACAGGATCTATGTGTTTACTACACAAAGCCCAAAGATCAGATAAGTGCCATGGTTAGAGTCACACAATTCAGAATGCTTGTGGCCATGAAAAATGTAATCCCATGGTTATTTTTGCTTCTTGGGAGTGTTCCTATAGATCTTTGTTATGATATCATTCTTAACCACCTGTTGATATGGGAGGCCTCATGGGAATGAATGAATGAATGAATGAATGAATGAGTAGCCGAGTGGCAGAAACCAGGAGTAGAGAGAATTGAGTATAAGCAGAAGATAGAGACAGTAATCTACTGAGTTCCCACATGGAGCCAGGTACTCTCTAGGATACCAAGTAGGGTATTAAAAAATAAAATATTTCTGCTCTTAAGAGAAAACCGAGATCTTCCCACAAACCTATGGAGAAATAAAGAACTCCTATAAAAAACAGTTGTGTATGTTAGATGAGTCAGTATGAATAAAGAAAAATAATCACAGGAGAATGGAATCATGGCATCCCATAAGAGGCCTGAAGGAGGAGACTGTAGGCTAATGACTGACCACCTCTGGGTGGAAGTGGGAGATAGGAGGACAATATGGGGCACAAGACTTGGGAGGGAACTGGGGACTGTAAGTGACATTTGACCTTTGGACTCCTGGAGATTTTATCAGTAACAGATAAGTGGTTAGGAACTGGCCAAAGGTGACACGAGGAGCACAGTCATGCTTTTGTTAAAGTACTTTTTAAATTCATTTTTCCTTTTCTAGTCCTGCTCCCAGAATGGTAACTCTGAGACAAATTAGTGATTATTAAGCACCTAGGTCATAAGCTTTGGCTCATCCCCCAACTAGCTTTTAACTTATTTAACCATTTAAACTACTCTGTCTACTGCTTGGTGAGTTACCTCTCCTCCAGTCCCAACCCGCTTCTTTCTCTGAGTCTCCCCAGTGTCTCCCTGAGTTCATCTGCCTGCTGGTTTACATACATCTCCCCTTACAGCTCCCTGATGGTCTCCAGAATCTCTTTTTATACTCTCAGTATTTCCCAGAATCCTCTCTCTTCCTACTAGTGTCCTACCTCTTATTTCCTGCCTCATATCCTTGGCCATCAGCTTTTTTATTGACAGGTGATGTTAATAAGAGAGCTTCTCTACATGCCTTTGTCTGGAGCTGAGGGTGATGGTGTAAATATGGGAGATTAGAAGTCAACAAGTAGAGAAGTCAACAAATATAGAAGTCAACAACAGGTATAGAAGTCAACAAGTATAAAAGAGGAGATCTGTGAGCCTGCTTCTCCATCCTACCAGCAATCACACAGTGAGGATTAGTGATGTGTTAAATAGAGAGCTCACAGGTGACCTTTCCAAGGAGCCCATGGCATAACTGTTATTATTCCCAGGTTATCCAGAGTTTCCATGGGGAAGAGGCAAACACACTCACTAAAACACACACAGCAGAGGGTAGATTTACAGAGTTGGGATATGACCATGGGACAGCCAAGGTCCCAAGGTTGAGTTGCTGGTGTTGGAACTGTGATGTTATAGACAAGAAGCTGGGCAGGAAAATTCCTTTCAGAACAGGAGGGAGGGGAAAGTAGGGAGAAACTGGGAAGCCACAGAGAAGCTCAGGGATCAGAGGAGAGACACGGGACAAAAAAAAAAAAAAAAAAAAAAAACAGCCAGGAAAGGGGCCATCCCTAGATACACCTCCTTTCCCTTTTACTCTTGGGTACCTCTTTCCACTATCAAATACCTTCTCTTATATGAATCAATAGTCCATGGCTAGGAAAGAAACCCTAAAATCACCAGAAAGGTAAATGATTCAAATCTGCAGAAACTTGATTCAGGGTCTGAGAGGTGGCAGTTGGGGAACACTTGGGTATTAAGATCTCAGGAGGGTTCTAAAAGAGCAGCTGTGAGGGGAGGGGGAGGGGCACAGGGGTGTATCACTATCTGACCCAGAGACTGGCAAAGGTTTTACTGTAGCACCTACAGTTAAAGGGCTTACTTATGACTGTTAATAATTTCCTCAGTAGATTCACTAGCCTGGGTAAGGAGTGGAAAAGTCTAATAGTTTCTCCAAATATTTGTCTCTTAAAATTTTGATTAAAGATTGTGAAGGCATGTTTGTGAATACCATCTCACCCACGACTGGAAATATTAGAAGAACAGGGATTGGTGATTGACTCCTATGACTAGGGTATGGCACTGCCACCTGGTGCCAGAGCACCCACCTTCATATAGGAGCACCCACGCCCATATAAACATCTTTGAAGCCACACAGGAAGATGTGTGATCTTTGGTGCAGTGCCTCTACCCACACGGCTACAGGGAAGTCACCATCCAGGCTGGGGTGAGATCCGGTAAACTCTGTGCGTGACACCCAGTAAACTCATTGACTCTGAGGTGTATGAAAGCACTTGTGTGGCACAATGCTATTCTTCAGGTATAACAGCAACCATCTTCATCAGAGTAGCCATGACGACTTGGGGGAGATGCTCAAACTGGAGCTTGTTTAACCATTGACTTTCCCTCACAGAAAAAGAGAGTTGGAAGAATCATCTGACCCTGACTTGAGATTCTAGCCTAGTTCTTGCTAGACCTTCCCCTTAGTTAGATGTAATTTGGTCCAAGCTGCAGGTGGTTGCTTGGTTTCTAAGAGGTGCGGCAGTGTGCTGAATGTGGGACCTCAGATGAAGTAAGAGACTAACTATGTAGCTAAGGAGAAGTTCTTACTCATATTAGGGTGTTGGTTGGTTGGTTTTAGTTTTTATTCTTTGCATATCCAGCTACTTTGGGGTTTACCAATGCTCGCTAGGGAAGCCAAATATACTTTTTGGTTTGCCAAGCTAACCTTTGCTGAAATCATACTTTGGCCTCTCATTAGTGCCCTACCTAGCAGGAGGCAAGAGCAAGCATTTGTTTACTATTCCCTGGAAGAGGTTCACACAACAGATCCACAGCACCTGGTTCATGGTAAGTCATCACACAAGCATCCTTGCCCTGTTGGAACTGCCTGCTTTCTCTTCTTCCTACCAGGAGACACCGAGAGGCAAACGGATCCTGATAGTACTCTGCCTCCAGGATGCGGAGCAGCGGCAGCCAAGATGAGAGTGCTTTGTTTATATCGCAGGTACTAAACAGCTGCCCCTGCACATTAGGGCCAGATGTTCTGTAATGACAGGCAACATTATGCTCGGTTCCGACTCCCCCACTGATGAAAAATGACGACTCGGAGGAGATGATTTATGGACGGGAAATCCACGGATGTGTCTTTAAGGCTCACACCTTACTCACTCCCTCAAGCAACATGCCAGTCTATACACTCAAAGCATTACCAACGTCTGGCCCCATTCTGAGAATCTTTTTCAGGCTCCTGTCCTATTCGTAGCCCCATCTGTCTTCCTGGAGGGTCCCTGCATGGCTTCTCTGCTGAAACCCGGTAAGCAAACCCAGCCCCTATACCTACAAACATGAATTAGAGAGGTGAATTTTAATTGATCCTGATTCATTGTAGCTTATGATTTTGCTTTATATATTTTCTTTTTCTTCTCATCTCATACCCATAGGTAAGCAAAAGATATTCCACGGGAGAAGGACAGAAGAACAGTGCAATCCCTACCCATCCCCCTTTCCCGGTCTCTCCTGTCTCTCTGTCTCTGTCTCTGTCTCTCTCTGTCTCTCTCTCTGTCCTTCTGTCTCTCTCTCTCCCTCCCTCCCTCCTTCCCTCCCCTAACAGAGTCTCACTCCTCAGCCCATGATGACCTACTTCTCCCTAGCTATACCAGGCTGATCTTGAGCTCTAGGCAATCATCCGGCCTCAGTCTTCTTACCATGCCTGCCCAACTGTTGCCTCTTAACCTTGGGCCATGGCAGCCATTGTTCTAACCCTCCTGTGAAGCCTTGTCTATGTCCCAGTGCCAGATGGTGGCAGTGTTCTGTCCTAGGGAGCATTTATGAAGCATCAGGAAGTCAACTGCTTTGGTCAATACAGACAGCTCTCCTTTTTTTTTTTTTTTTTTTTTTTTTTTTTTTTTTTATTATTAAGCTTTCCATTGATCCACAAAAACTGGTAGAGGGCAGCTTGGCCAGAAGCTGTAGGGACTTGGAGGTTCCAGAACCCAGACAGAGCCTCTAGCTTGGAGGCAACCAGAAGTTACCCAGCAGCACTTCCTTCCTGCTTGATCTGTTCCTTAAGCCAGACTAAGAATGATGGTCATCTTACAGCCTCTCTCCATCCTCTTACAAAAGGAAAATGCACAACTGGAAGAAAATCCCCCATACCTAGTGAGCAGGATACATCTTTGCCAATGGGTCCAGAAGAAATCGCATGTAAACTGCCTTACCAGATCCATTCATCAAGGCTCTCAGTGGAGGTCAGGGCCACAGGCTTTGTGAGCCTCCCAACTCAGCTGGGGTACATCACACCAGAGAGAGTGATTATCGGGGGAGCAAATGGTTCAGCCCAATTATATATGCTTAATTGATCTACATTCTAGGGGGCATATTCTTATGGAAAAGGTTTGCCAGCTAATCACAGGAGAAGAAACGGCATCTTAATTGGGTGGCACTGCACTGGGCGGTATTACAATTAGTTACAATGTCTAATAAGTTATCTATAATGCTTTTAATGAGAAACATTTAAGTCCTTCTGGAATTTTTCCAGTCAAATTAATTCTCGGGACTGGAGACAGTATTACAAGGAATGTTATCGGACTTACAATTAAGTCACTACTAGAATGTGTCACTTAAAATAAAAGGCTCCATGGCTAAGCCATAGAGCACCCACTATTTCCTGTGCAGACGTTATCAGTGTGGCACCAGATAAGACATATCATATTTGGGTCCAGTTTTGGTGAACTTGCGAGTGTCATGCAATCCTCGTGGCTTGAAATGCCAGAGCTGGGCCCCTAAAGGGATTGTCCCTGTGTCTGCCTTCCCCAAGTCAATTGTACCCTGAAGGCTACTGGAGAAAGAGATGACTTCCCCTAGAAACATGTGACAGCCTGGGATGGGGTCCCATCCAGCTAACTCAGAGCTTCTAGAACACCCTGGTAACTAGTCTGTGTCTCCTCTGGATTGGGTCTCATCCGCGGTCTATGGGGCTTGCTGAAAGAGTCAGTTTCGTATGGATGGTAGTGAGCAGGCCTGCTCTGGGCAAGGTGCACTATGGGTAAATTCCTAGGTTAACAGGCCTGTTCGCATCTCTCCTTTCCCTAGGAAGATGCTCCTATATCCTAGAAACACTTCTCACTGAAAGCCCCAAAGAGGCACAGGTTTGATTTCTGAACAAAGGCTGGCATACTCACTGTGCCACAGCCACACCTCAGCTATCCCTACGCTGTCCCTCAAAGTGAACCTCGACACAGCTTAGAGCAACCGAAAGGCCCCACTAGCCAACAATCCCCTGGGCTACAATCTCAGAGGAGTCTGAGTCATCCCAGGAGCTTACTAAAACAGACCCCACCCATTCGAAGGAATTTTGAACGTGTAGGTCAGAAGTGGAAGCCTCTTTACTTTCGGTGACATCCAAGAGGAGACTGAAAGCCGTGGCTCAGACCGCTGCTTAAGGCAAAACTGCTGCCCAAACAGTTGCCCCGGGCTTCATCTTGAGGATGAGCACTTAGCCCACCCTATTGGTCCAGTCTGTTAGCATTCCTTCTAGGCTCCACCCCAAGGGAAGGTACAGAAAGGGTAAGAGAGGTAAGGTAGGAGAGTGAGGAGGGGGCAAACAGCCCCTTTTATAGTGAGCCGGGCATACCTAGCTGTTGCCTGGTAACTTTGGGGCGGATCCTAGAAGGAATGTTAACACTCCGTGCATCAGTATCAACTTCTTGCCTCACGTGAGGAATGAGGTCAAGTCCAGCAAAACAAAAAGCAGACGTGGCACTGTATGTGGACTTGGTGGGTGGTTTCTGTTAACCTTTCTTCAGTACGGAGATCAGGATTCACACTGTGACCAGGGCTGCAGGACACAAAGAACGAAAAGTCTTACATTCCAGGATTTAGCCTCCCAATTGAACTGAGGAGCTACAGTGGCCATATACTGCTGCGTATGTCAGTGTCAGCTTCCTGGGTAGCCCAGCCCTGTGCCCCTGGAGCCATTCTGCGTGTCTACTTGATATTCATGGCTTCGGGTGCACAGATGAGTTCTTTAGACTCTCAGTACAGCCCTGGGAAATGGCCTGGCAATAGATGGAGTAACATTCTAGGAGAGACGAGAACTTGTGTTAATATTAGGTCAGCCTGACAAATACAGGTGTTTCTGGAAATCTGTATTAAGCTTTAACTTATCTCATTTCCAGACAGCTTTGAAAGCGGAGCATAAAAAGATTGAAAGGCTCCCTGACAACACGGTCATAAATGCTGCATGCTGCAGTAAGGCGCGGGAACAGAGGGCCCGGCTGACATAGCAGGAAGGAGCAGCAGCAGTAGCAGCTGGAAGCTTTGGGGCCTCTCAGTAGCAACTGTGGGTTTGTGCCTGCCTCAAACTCCATGGGGGCACCACCTCAGAGCCTCCCACTCCCGTGCCCAGACTCCACTGGGTGGCTTCTGCCCAGCAGGAAGGGACATCTGGTGGTGTTTGCCTCTTCACGGGTCTGAGGGCCTCTCGTCTCTGGTCCTGGGGCTTCCTCCTTGACTCTAAAGAGAAAACTGATGGTGGAGACAACACCCAGAGGTGTCAGTGAAGGAAAACCGCAGGGTAAACTTTTGACCAGTGGAAGATGGGAACGTGCTGTCATGTTTTTTTTTTTTTCCCATGCCCTTGTGAAGGGAGGCTTCGAAGGGAGAAATTCCCTGCACTGTCAATGTGTTACATTCAAACATGGTGCAATAGCTGTCCCCCATTTCACTCCTGCTCCCCCTTCATACCGGCTCCTCAAAACTGCCCTCCCTGGTACAAGGCGGGGCTGAGCAGGAATGGTGACACCTCATTGTTCTGTGCCTCAGCTGGATATGAGACATGGGAGAGAAGACCACATAGGAGCCCATGGCCAGTCCTACACTCAATTCATGTGCTCACTTCTCAGTGACCACCACAGAACCACATGGGTTATGAGCAAGACCCAACTCTTGGACTGGCAGAACAGAGACTATGTGGTTTGAGGGTACGATGGGGTTAGGGTCCTGTGAGTGTCTGGTCACAGCACTGCTGTCCGCCAATCACTAATGAACCCTTTTCTACGTGCGTCTGTTTTCAGACGCCTTATTTGACTGGTGGCTCATCAGCCAGGAGATCACTGCCAGAACACTGTAATTCCTGCCGAATTTCTGTATTTTGCCTCGGGTATACTGCAGCGTCCCTGAGCTTGGAGACAACAGATGGCCCTCAGCACTCCACTTGGGGACCCACTGGACAGAGCAAAACTGACAATGAGATGTTCACAAGTGGGGAGCATGTGGCATTAAATGTTCCATGCTTGTCTCTGATAGGAAGGCTTGAAGGAGAAAGCAGAAAGTCTCCGTATTTACACACAGCAGGAACTTGGGTATGAGGCAACTGTCGGTTTTCATTTTACTCACGTCTGCAGGAGACCAGTAAGGAGCCA
>JADRCC010572219.1:0-14168 GCA_019843855.1 Hylomyscus alleni | reverse complement strand
GAGAGAGAGAGAGAGAGAGAGAGAGAGAGAGAGAGAGAGAGAGAGAGAGAGAGAGAGAGAATCTTAAAAGTATGAGTAGTTTCAAATAACTTCTGGTATATTTCATAGATATTCAAATATAGATCTTAAAACTTTTAGCTGTGCAAATGTGATCTGGCATTTGATAAGTGAATTATTAGAAAGCAGATTCCCGAGAGACTGGTATTTTAATATGGATAAAAAAGGCTTTTCTTGACAACATTAAAAATGCAAGAGCTAAATACATACTGCTGATTAAGAAAAACTAATATATAGTGAAAAAGGTAAACCATGGGATTAAGTCTTCAAGTTATATGCCTGATACTGCCCACTTATTCTTATGTATTTAACAACTCTTGGAATAATGCAGAACATACCTAATCTTAAAAGTCAGTAATTGGTTAAGACATTTAGTGTAGAGCTTCAATAAATCCCATAAATTTAAATAATATGTTTTGTTACAGTGACAAATATCATTTTACTGATATTTCCTTATGTGGAATTAAATTTTATGAGCATTTAAACCTGAAGTTATCACAAGCTAATGTCACTTCTCCATAATACTATGAAACACTATGATTACTATCATGAAATGAAAGAGGAGAAAACAACTTCCTTGACATTGATTTCAATGCATGTGGTCATCAGTGTGACACCATGCTGGATATAATAGACCTACATACTATCTGATATGATTGTATAGCTTAAAAGATTTTTAATGATTATTTTCTCTGTTTAATCAGATTTGAAGGATGCACTACATTGGTAGTCTTGCCTCTTTTATCATGTTTATTTGACATATTAACTTTCTATGTTCCACACAGAATAGAAACATTTCTAGATTTTTACAACATAATTTTCCCAGTATGATAGATGGCTATAACCGACTTTATAATAAGTAAATATATTTTATGAAAGATGATTATACTTATGTCAGTAATACTAAGATGAATTTTTTTCTAATTGGGTAAAATACGTTTTATTTATGACACTGTTTTTACAAAACCTTTTTATGCTCTTAACACAATCTTAAGATTATCCAGATAATTTGGAGTCAGGATTTTAAATGAATTATTCCCACTATTATGTAGAGCATAAAGAGTATTTTAAATTAAACCCAAATTTAGCAAAATAACACAACTTCAAGTATGAAATTTATTCAAGCATGAAAAACTTGAATAAATGAATGAATCAATAAATAAATTAAATAAATAAATAAATAAATAAACAACAGGGAAAGACCAATGAGGTGTCCCAATAGATAAGGACACTTACTGACAACCCCAGGACTGGAGTTTGATAAACAGAAACTTATGATAGGAGATAATCCAATATTGAATGTTTTCTTTTGACCTCTACATTCAGGAAAGTGCAAATGAGTACACACACCCCCACACAAAACAACTAGAAAATTAATTAATTATGCAAATTTTAAAATAACCTCAAAGAATTTGAATAGAGTATAAGTGAAAATATGTGTATGTTAGCACTTATGTGATATATTTAAATGTTTATTATAAAGATCCAGAATAATGTACCATAAAAAGTTTATATAGTTTGCTTGTAGGCTTTGATTTTTTTCAAACCTACTTTTAATAAGGATTCACAAATGATTCAACCCCCCCCCCACCGCTTCACTTCTAGGCTACCATCTACAGGTCGAGGAGGCAAAAACAGTAAATAGGGGGCTATGGACATGTTTAGAAGTAGTTCCTTGGGGCAATTCCAATCTCCATTTGGCAGGATACCAGCAGTCCAGTTCAGTAGTGTCAGGATACATAACACGAATCAGCAGCAGTGACACAGTCCAGTAGAAATAGCCAGGCCTCTGTTGAATTGGAACGAAACAGCTAGAGTGAACAGAATCATTCAGGACTCTCAGAGAAGTTCTCTGCCATGCCTCTCTCAATGAAGCAGAGACGAAGAGACAAGACCAACCAAGTATTGCAAAGCTAGCTATACAAGGACACTGTACTGGCTGGTTTCGTGTGTCAACTTGTCACAGGTTGGAGTTATCACAGAGAAGGGAGCTTCAGTTGTGGAAGTGCCTCCATGAGATCCAGCTGTGGGGCATTTTCTCAATTAGTGATCAAGGGGGTAGGGCCCCTTGTGGGTGGTGCCATCCCTGGGCTGGAAGTCTTGGGTTTTATAAGAGAGCAGGCTGAGCAAGCCAGGGGAAGCAAGCCAGCAAGGGACATCTCTCCATGGCCTCTGCATCAGCTCCTGCTTCCTGACCTACTTGAGTTACAGTCCTGACTTCCTCTAGTGATCAATAGCCATGATGAAGTGTAAGCTGAATAAACCCTTTCCTCCCCAACAATTTCTAACAATTCTTATAACTTCCTGAAATCTATTTTTGTAGTATGGAGTTCATTTAAATTACATTAGTATATTTCCTGGCTATACTTATTCTGTTAAAATTGTGAAATCATTTGGAGTATCTGCCCCACTGGTATTTTTTATTTTTTATTTCATGGATGTAATAATTAAACTTTATTTTGAATAAATCCATTTATCTCCCATGCTTCTTTCTGAAAACCTAAATTGCAATATGGTTTAATTAGTGCTCACTTCTAGAAAAGTCCCTTTAAAACAATGTCAATTTTTTTAGATGTTTTCTCTATTTACAATATCTCCTTTCCCAGGTTCCCCTCCAAAAGAAAAAAGAAAAAGAAAATTAAATAAGAAATAAAATAAAATAAAAAAAACCCAAAACTAAAACAATTCCCTGTTCTCTCCCCCTTTCCCCTGCTCACCATCCCACCCTCTCCCACTTCTAGGCCCTGGCATTCCCCTATACTGGGGCATAGAACCTTCACAGGGCCAAGGTTCTCTCCTCCCATTGATGACCGACTTGGCCATCCTCTGCTATACACATGCTGCTGGAGCCATGAGTCCCCCATGTGTACTCTTGGGTTGGAGTTTTAGTCCGTGGGAGCTCTGAGGGACTAGTTAGTTCATATTGTTGTTTGTGCTAAGGGGTTGCAAACCCTATGACTCCTTGGGTCCTTTCTCTAGCTCCTTCACTGGGGACCCTGTACTCAGTCCAATGGATGGCTGTGAGCCTCTACTTCTGTATTAGTCGGGTACAGCCAGAACCTCTCCAGAGACAAATATATCAGGCTCCTGTCAGGCAGCACTTGCTGATATCCACAATAGTGTCTAAATTTGATGATTGAATATGGGAAGGATTCCAGAGGAGCAGATTGTGGATTGTCCTTTCTTTAGTCTGTGCTCCATAGTTTGTCTCTGCAACTCCTTCCATGGATATTTTGTTACCACTTTTAAGAAAGAACGAAGTATCCACACTTTGGTCTTCCTTCTTCTTCAGTTTCTTGAGGTTTGTGTATCATACTTTGTGTATTCCGATCTTCTAGGCTAATATCCACTTATCAGAGAATGCATACAATGTGTGTTCTTTTGTGATTGGGTTACCACACTCAGGATGATATTCTCCATGTCCATTCGTTTCCCCAAGAATTTCATAACTTCATTGTTTTTAATAGCTGAGTATTACTCCATTGTGTAGATGTATCACATTTTCTGTATCCATTCCTCTGTTGAGGGACAACTAGGTTGTTTCCAGTTTCTGACTAATATATATAAGGCTGCTATGAACATAGTGGAGCATGTGTCCTTATTACATGTTGAAGCATCTTCTGGGTATATGCCAAGGAGTGGTATAGCTGGGACTTCTGGTAGTACTATATCCAATTTCCAGAGGAACTGCCAAAATGATTTCCAGAGTGGTTGTGCCAGCTTGCAATTCCACCAGCAATGAAGGAGTGTTCTTTCTCCACAACCTCTCCAGCATCTGCTGTCACCTGAATTTTTTATCATAGCCATTCTGACTGGTATGAGGTGGAATCTCAGGTTTGCTTTGATTTGCATTTCCCTAATGACTATGGATGTTGAACATTTCTTTAGGTGCTTCTCAGCCATCTGGTATTCGTCAGTTAAGAATTCTTTGTTTAGCTCTGTAACCCAATTTTAATTGGGTTATTTGTTTCTCTGGAGTCTACTTGAGTTCTTTGTATATATTGTAATATTGTGGATATTAGCCCTCTATGAGATACAGGATTAGTAACGATCATT
Source organism: Hylomyscus alleni (assembly GCA_019843855.1). NCBI lineage: Eukaryota > Metazoa > Chordata > Mammalia > Rodentia > Muridae > Hylomyscus > Hylomyscus alleni. The sequence continues at coordinate 10,055 of JADRCC010572219.1, read as the reverse complement.
TCCCAACTTGTTGGTTGCCATTTAGTCCTATTTACAGGGTCTTTTGCCTTACAGAACCTTTCCAATTTTATGAAATCCCATAAATTTGTCGATTCTTGATCTTAGAGCATAAGCTATTGGTGTTCTGTTAAGGAAATTTTCCCCTGTGCCTATGTGCTCAAGGCTCTTCCCCACTTTCTTTTCGATTAGTTTGAATGTATCTCGTTTTATGTGGAGGTCCTTGATCCACTTGGACTTGAGCTTTGTACAAGGAGATAAGAATGGATCAATTTGCCTTCTTCTACATGCTAACCGCCAATTGAGCCAGCACTTTTTGTTGAAAATGCTGTCTTTTTTCCACTTAATGGTTTTAGTTCCTTTGTCAAAGATCAAGTAGCAAAGGTTTGTGGATTCATTTCTTGGTCTTCAATTCTATTCTATTGTTCTTCCTGCCTGTCACTGTACCAATACCATCCAGTTTTTATTACAGTTGCTTTGTAGTACACCTTAAGGTCTGGGATGGTGATTCCACCAGAGGTTCCTTTATTGTTGAGAATAATTTTAACTATACTGGCTTTTTTGTTATTCCAGATGAATTTTCAAATTGCTCTCTCTAAGTCTATGAAGAATTGAATTGGAATTTTAATGGAGATTGCACTGAATCTGTAGATTGCTTTCAGCAAGATGGCCAGTTTTACTATATTAATCCTGCCAATCAACAAACATTGGAGTTCTTTCCATCTTCTGAGATCTTCTTCAATTTCCTTCTTCAGAGCCTTGAAGTTTTTGTCAAACAGATCTTTTACTTGCTTAGTTAGAGTCACACCAAGGTATTTTATATTATTTGTGACTATTATAAAGGGTGTTGTTTCCCTAATTTCTTTCTCATCCAGTTTATCCTTTGTGTAGAGGAAGGCCACTGATTTGCTTGAGTTAATTTTATATCCAGCTACTTTGCTGAAGTTGTTTATCAGGTTTAGGAGTCCTCTGGTGGAATTTCTGGGGTCACTTAAGTATACTATCATATCATCAGCAAATAGTGATAATTTGACTTCTTCCTTTCCAATTCATATCCCTTTGATCTCCTTTTGTTGTCTAATTGCTTTAGGTAGGGAGAGAGTGGGCAGCCTTGTCTAGTCCTTGATTTTAGTGGGATTGCTTCAAATTTCTCTCCATTTAGTTTGATGTTGGCTACTTGTTTTCTGTATATTGCTTTTACTATGTTTAAGTATGGGCCTTGAATTCCTGATCTTTCCAAGACTTTTATCATGAAGGGATGTTGGATTTTGTCTAATGCTTTCTCAGCATCTAATGAGATGATCATATGGTTTTTTTCTTTGAGTTTTTTTATATAGTGAATTATATTGATGGATTTCCGTATGTTGAACCATCCCTGCATCCCTGGGATGAAGCCTACTTGATCATAGTGGATGATTGTTTTGATGTGTTCTTTGATTCGGTTTGCAAGAATTTTATTGAGTATTTTTACATCAATATTCATAAGGGAAATTGGTCTGAAGTTTTCTTTCTTTGTTAAGTCTTTATGTGGTTACGTATAAGAGTAATTGTGGCTTCATAGAATGAATTGTGTAGAGTACCTTCTGTTTCTATTTTGTGGAATAGTTTGAGGAGTATTGGTATTAGGTCTTCTTTGAAGGTCTGATAAAACTCTGCACTAAACCCATCTGGTCCTGGGCTATTTTGGTTGGGAGACTCTTAATGACTCTTTCTATTTCATTAGCAGATATGGAACTATTTAGATTGTTGATTTGATCTTGATTTAACTTTGGTACCTGGTACCTGATTAATATGAAGTGTCCCTCCTTATCTTTTTTGATCACTTTAGGGTGAAAGTTAATTTTATTCCATATTAGAATGGCTACTCCAGCTTTTTTCTTGGGACCATTGGCTTGGAGAATTGTTTTCCATCCTTTTATTCTGAGGTGGTGTTTGTCTTTGTCACTCAGGTGGGTTTCCTGTTTGCAACAAAATGTTGGTTCCTGTTTATGTACCCAGTCTGATAGTCTATGTCTTTTTATTGGGGAATTGAGTCTAATGATATTAATAGATATTAAGGAAAGGTAATTGTTGCTTCCTGTTATTTTTGTTGTTAGATCCACTGGTATTTTTTAATGTTGAATTATCTACAATGTTTTTTTTTTAAACTTTGCCTCCTTTATTTGCTCAGGTTTCCATTCAAAGATGCATTCTCTTTAAATCAGAATGTTCAAGCTGCTTATATGATCAGTTTGGTTCTGCTACAATAGGTTTAATTATTAAGGAAGTAATAGTACTCAACAAACTCTAGAACAAATCATCTTTGAAGATAAGTTAAAAGAACTACAATTATAAATGATATCTGCAATAGACCCAGCCTCCTGGAGGACGGAGTTACTGAGAAGTCATTATACTAACTTCTGACAAACCCACATGATTGGACACTCTTTCAGGATGAAGATTTCTATCAGAATAAATCTGAAATATGAGAATTAGCAAATATAACAAAATTTTGGCAAAAATTGTAAGGAGACATTGAAGTCTCAATAACTGGCAGTAGTGACCATTAGTTTTTGTGCTAATTCATAAATTTTGCTTGAGTTAATATGCCACAGTGGATATCAACACACTGTGATTGTGTTGATCTTATGGATAAATTATTTTGACCTCATTTGCTGTTATCTGATGTCATGAGCTTCACAAACCTAGATGACATTTGATCTAACACTTGCCTTCTTGTACATGTGCACATGATAGTGCTGTCAATTAATTTTTGTGTAAACAAATTAAGTCTCTTACAGAACACATAGATCAAATTCTATGTTCTTTCTTTTGGAGAGCTGAATTTCTTGTATCTCTTGACACATCTAGATAAATAAAATATGAACTCATATTAATTAAAATTATTTTTCTATTACTTTCATGACACAGAAAGTGTTCTTGAAATGTTTACCCAATGTTGCTTAACTCTCATTACAAATAAGTTAGTGAGATGCAAACAGTCAATTTAATGATGATATCATTGAAAGGATCCCCACAAGACAATAGAATAATCACAAAACTATTATGGCAATTTCCAGTCATGTAAACCTGATTGCTTTTGGTTTTACAACCTGAATTTCATTTTGTTTCTTCCATGAATGAATGAGATCTGCTTGCTAAACAGTTTTTCTCTGGGCAGTATTGTCCAGTAGATAAATGACAGTGACGAATTTGGATGTTAGTGTTGAGTCAGCTCTGCAACATCCAGGTCAACATTTCAAGGGATAAATGTGTATTTGTAAAATAACTGAAGTCATTTGATGGGTTAGACCTCTGATAAACAATTTCTCCACTTCTTTCTCTTAACTAAGTCTCTTGATGGAATTGCACGATTGGAGAAAGCAATAGCGCATAGCCAGGCCCTGCCACAGAAAGAATAAATCAGAAATGATCACTAGTTGGACTCAATTTCTGAGAAGTTTATTTTCTTCAAACTGTTATAAACTGACAGGCAGAATGGCCTTTGAGCTGCCTGACAGGTCCCATTGAGACGAGTGAAATGGCAGCTAGAAAGTTAAATGGGACCCTGAGGTCAGCATGGTAACTTTTCTTTTAGTATTAAACATGTATTTCCAAGGACCTGTTCACAGGGCTTTGAAACTCTCCCCCACACACATACAAAAAACCTGTGTTCCATCCTTGTAAGAATGATATTCACAGTCTGAGACAGGGTGTCCATCAATGGAGAGGCTACAGCTTTGAGCACTCAGCTGAGTGATGTGATTTAAGGTCTATGTCAAGTCAACTTCCTGCTGTGTGGGAATGCAGTCACAGCAGGATTAACACAACATGTTGATTTGGTAAGCTAGTAAGAAGTACAGAAGCTTCCTTCATTAATGAAAAGAAAAATCAAAATAGAAATACATAAATGTGAACCAGAGGACTAGTGTGGAGGAGTGCCACTGGCTCAGGTGGCAAGAAGATAAAAGGTTGTCAGTCAGAATGCCTTATACAAAGTTGTCAAATTTAATTTAGGGAGAAGTGATATAATCACATTATAATATCAAAAGCTTAAATTACATTTTAAAAAGGGAAAACTCCTTTGGAGTACTTTCATACTATAATTATAACTATTTCTCACATGAATATTAATCCAGAAAATATGTGCTTTTATTATTTCTTGATATTTAGCTTTTGTTGCAGGTTTCTGTAAGTCTATTTCCTAGGTAGTCAACTTCAAATAAGAAGTAGTAGAAGGCTGAATTTGTAGAATCAGAATCATTTGAAGTGCTTTAGAGCAAATATAAAAGATTAGACTACACATAAGTTCTTATGGGAAGAAATGAAAGGAAACTAGCAAGCCAATAAATGGATGTCAGGTCAGCTATATTTAGTTTTGTCAGATGGAAAGTGTTAAGAACTTCCACTGCTGAACTCTGTGGTTCAGGTAATCCCTGCTGCATTATAAAGAGTTCTGTAGAGGAACAGAAATTATAGAATATATATATCTTAGATGGGCCTCAAACTGTAAACCATCTAATAATAATATATTATATGTAATATATATATAGCACATATAGTATACAGAATATACTATTATTATTGTTGTTGTTGTTGTTATGACTTACAGGTTGATGTCCATTTAGTCCAACAATGATTGTCTACCAATGTAAGGTCAAAGAATCTAATAGTTATTCAGTGCACAAGGATGAATTTCTCAGTTAGTTTTCAATATATGCCAGAATCAGGAGAACTGTTTTAATGACCATATGCCAATTAAGGAATGGTTTTTCCAGAGAGAATGTTGTGCATTAGGTCTTTATGGTGAGTGCAAATAAGCCCACTAACAAAGGACTAAGTTTAACAACTATGTTTTCAAGTATTTTATTCTGTTAATAAAAGTGTTTTAAATGGTATTCTAGTCTCATCGTGCTTACTTATCAAATATCTTCATTGTACTTCACTATTTCTTATTGCTACACTATAAATTAGTATCAGTCTTTTCTTTCTCTCTCTTCACTCTGGCTCATCCATTCCTCTCTGGTTTCTTGTGTAACACTAACTGTGTGAACCAATTTAAATAGGTATGATTTTTATTGAATGGTGTATACTATGAATTCTGTCCTTGGATTATACATTAAGTAGCAGTCCTTTAAAATGTGCATGTTAAATTTTCATAGTGAAATTTTGAACCACTTTCTAGTGTAGCTGGTTTAACTTCCTTGATTCATGTTATGCATGGAAAACTCATTAATCTACTTTACTTCCAATCTCTTGTCTCAGGGTTCCATGATGTTAATCTGAAGAAGCTGCATTGTACTTATTATTTAAGCAATATAGTTTATCATTTATTTCATCTAATTAAAAATTAACTAAGCTGTACATTTTTCTGAATATTCCTTTAAAAATATTTAGTTTACTATTGGTGTATATTCATTGTGAAGTCAGTTTAAAAAATCACCAGCTAGAAATGAAATAAACTGAAAGAACCATTTCCTACTACATTATTTCATTAGTTGATAATTTAATATATTATGTAAATTACATGAATTTCCATTTTACTATTAAGTTTGGTGAAGACCACTTCCTACTTAGGAGTTGCAAAGCCATTTCATTTTAGAAAACTTAATGATATTCAAACCTGAGTTAAACAGAAACATAGGTGACTAATGGCTTGATGTTAAATTATTAGAAAAGACTTTTATACCAATTATTCTGAAAAAATGAGTATTCTGAAAGATGTTGCCAAAGCATTAAATATAATTGTAAAATATTAATTCAAAACAAACTCTAGAATTGCAATCAGAAGCTGTATATTTTGTACAATCTTTGAGATGTCATAGGACTATATATATATATACATACACACACACATATACACATACATACATACATACATACATACATACATATATATATATCAGGAGAAAAAAAGACATTCTACCACACCAGTACTGCTTTTTCAGTGTTTTCTACACAGAGAACACAATAGAGGCAGGGCTCTGATCCTTGCCTAAGGCCCTTACTGAAACGATTTATTCATTATCTCCCTACAAGTGGTGAGACACCTGAAAATAATCTTATCAAGGTCTAGATTTGTTTCAGAAAGACCTGAAATCTGGAGGTTTAACTCTGAAGCTCTTCCACTGGAGAAATTCTTTCCCTAGAGAAAATTAAAGAGCTCAGAATGTCAAACTTTGATCTAAACTGCACACAGCATTCAGAAATAGTATCAAGACAGTAATTTCCTTATGTTTTCATCTGCAGGTGTGAGCCTCAATAGCAAACACAAAAAGCCAAAAACATCAAATTGTTGCAGAAAATATTCTCAAGGGTCCATTTTAGTAATTATCTCATATTACCCATAGAACATATTGGAAGGGTAGCTAAGGGTAAGGCAGAGTTGAAGAACTTGGTTCGAATATTTTATGTGTGGTTTTGTTGTGTGATTTTAATAGCTATGTATAAATTATTTCTAATTACAGAGGAAGGAATAGTGCCACATTCTCTGGAATCCATTTCTAGCTCAGACAGACCTAAACAAATATCTCAGTGGTCCCAAGGTACCTATTTCTTCTGCATAATTTTATCACTGTGATGCAGATGTCGCTCTGAGGTTTCTGAGGAAGGTGTCACATACTCAAAAACCAATCCCTACTCTTCTAAGTAACAGAAAGTAAAACAATGCAGCATGGGAAAAGAAAGCCTTTAAAGTGAAAAGCATCTCTGTTCTTGGGTGCATCAGTATTTTCTCCTTTACTTCTCTTAACTCGGCATGTTCAAACACATCTTGCTCTTTGTATAACCACCACTCAGCAGTGGAAATTCGGTTACAAGGTGGACTACTGTCAGCACAGTGCTCAAGAATCTGGAGTGTCTTTTGGTATATCTTACTGCTGGCTAAGAAAGTGCACAAAGGAAAGTGATACTTATGAAAGATGATAGTGCATTGTCTAATAACATGTTACTATTTGTATTTGAAAATCAAAAGCTTCTTTGATTTGCACTAAGAGGTGTTTCATTAAGTCATATAGATGATATTTGCTCCCTACAAAGTGGTTGAGGATCTGAAGAGTTGCTGCCCACCTACCACATGTATTGGTAATAAAAAGGGAGGGATCTCCTCTTCAATTCTAAATAATTCTGGTTGCAAGGGCAAATCTGCAGACATATAAAAATGAGAGTAACTTATGTCTCAGTAATTGAGCAGAGCAATGATTGTCTATGCGGATGAATAGAGGACAGAGTATGACAGGGTGCTGAGGAGTCAAAGAAACCAGTTTAAATCTAATATGAGGAGGCTGGACAACTCTAGAAGATTTAGCCTTCTCTTCAGTAGACTGTGATAACTACTTTATATATTTTTATAGGGACTTGAATAAATATATGATATTAATATACTGTGTTCCAATATATAATATATTTTATTAATCAGTTTCCTATACATGATATTCTGTTATTACATGACTAAAATTAATCTTGATAAAATAGAATGCAGGTATATATCTTTGTATAGTCATTAATGCTTTTGCTTTTGTCATTTGATTTGTGATCAGCCTCATGATCAAGTTGGGTATTGTTTTCTTTCCTTTTCTGGAAGTCATGAGACAGTCCACTGGCCAGATATATGATCTGAAAGTAAAGTCCTTTGAGGTTGCCAGGATATCATTCAGATCATCTCTGGGTTCCATGCTGAATCAATATGATGCATAGGAAATAATTTCCCATGAGGAAAAGATTCTTTAGTACTCACATAGTCAACTCGAGAGTGACCAAGACAATGACTATTACTGTGGCTCTTCTATGTTCTCTCATCTAACACTATCTTTAAAATCAACAGAGTTATATATTTAGCATGCTGCTAAAAAATATTAGGCATTGAACAAAGTGAATTACTTCTTCTTTACAGGACATTTAACACTTGGCAATAACTAACAAATCTACTGAATATCACAAGTAATTGAATGCATACCCTGGAAATCATAAATTATGGGAATTTTTATGTCGTTTCTACATTATTCTTTTAAATGAGAAAATCCAACATCTTTTTAATTCTATTTTGTTGAGATCACACTGTTACTTAATCTAAATTAACCTATATAATATAAGCAGTGTTTATATAAAATGGTCTTTCCCTGTGGATTCTCCTTTTAGCAGTCTATATTTGAATCCTTTGGTAAAACAAGCACAGATAAAAGATAACTTCTGTACTCTGATGGTTATTAAATGAGACCATCTAGTCAACAACACTATGAGTCACAAATGGAAAAACTCACTCATAGAAGTAAAAAGGGCATCACTATATTCATTTATTAAAGTGAATTATAACCAGGTAAATACATGGAAATATTTAAATCATATGAGGAAAGTCAGTCCCAAGATTTCATTAAACTTACCAGTCTGAGGAAAATGTGTAATGCACACTTGAACTCTACAAAAGGAAGCTGTCTAAAAACTGTGATTTCATGGGATCTACCAGCATGTGATCTGACTATGTAATATATGGTTCAAAGGACCGAAGAAAGATTTCTCAGTTGTCCCAGGGAATTTAGAAAAACTTGGTCCTCACTGTTAGCATGATATACATGAGTTGAAGCCATATTATTAACAGTTAATTTATCAAGTTCTATCTGACCATTCATCTATCTGGTTCATGTCCTACCTTTCTCCTCTATGTAGTCTACAGTCTTATACCTTACTTTCTCAGCTCAACTCAACTCCAATGCTGAGCTCAAACTTATGACATTACAACTTTAATTTGCACCAGATGTCTCCAGCAGATCTCCATTGGGATTGTGAGAATAAAATAACAAACCATGTTTTCATCACATCAGCTTCCCATTTTTTCTTCCCAGGCCTCTCCAGAGATCACTATTCGCTGAGATGGCCTCTGTAAAACTTAGCAGCCATTCTGCGGTCCATGTTCTACCAAATAGCAGTTACCAGCCATGTGGAAAACAATTCCTCCTTCTGAAAATGATAGAAAAAAAAAAAAACTTGGACTCTTGTATGCACATCACATATTGGCACTGGGTTTATGTGAATAGCATATGAAGAGGAGTATTTTGGCAGCTTTCTCTATATGCCACTAAAACACACTTGTATTTTATTTTGTTAATGGTTCTTTATGATTTGTGATAAGACTAGAAGAGACTGAACTTCATGAGAAAGAATATCAGCTATATGCTCCATTCATAGGTAAAAAATTTGTGAACCTCTTTAAAACCTGAGGTGGTCATAACAGCAAACTGGCTACATTTCCGTCATAGCCATGCACAAAAATGAAATCAAGACATTTTTATTAGAGATCTGTAGGGCCATAATGGCCCAGGAGAAACAGGGGAAGGCAATCACTGGGTACCAAAGGCATGCCTTGTAGTCATATACTTGGAATAGTGTTCCCTTCCTCCAGCCCAGTCCTAGTGTGCAATGGGCTGGCTACCCAGACATGGGGAGGCTGGCGAGGAGAAGCAGAGATCAACATGTAGTCTTCCTTCTAATCTTCTCACTAAACTTGATTGGGGAAGATTTATGTGGTCTGTCTCATTAAACAATATTTCTATAGATGCTAATTTAAGTAAAGTAAGCAAAAAAGCTACATCTGCAATATGACTTCAAATTTTAGACCATGGGTAGACTTGACTCCTTTTAGTAAGATCTTTTTCCCCCTTTCCTCCTTTCTTGGTATTCTTTTTTCTTTTAATAAGATTTTTTAATAGTTTGTGTGTGCATGTGTGTGCATGTGTGTGCGTGTGTATGTATGTGTTTGTGTGTGTGTGTGTGTGTGTATGATGACAGAAGAGGATGTAGAATTACAAATGTTTATGTACAGCTTTATGTTAGTGTAGGGAACCAGACTCTGATCCTCTGGAATCAGAAGAGCTCTTAATTGCTGCCATTTTGTCTTTTTGACACTGTTCTTTGCTTTGCAGAAGCTTGTCAGTTTCATGAGTTCCCATTCATTAATTGTTGATCTTTGTGCCTGAGCTATTGTTCTCTTCATGAAGTTGTCTCCTATGCATATGCGTTCAAAGTTATTCCTCATTTTCTCATCTATCAGATTTAGTGTACCTAGTTTTATGTTGAGATTTTTTATT
>JADRCC010572218.1:321-17481 GCA_019843855.1 Hylomyscus alleni | reverse complement strand
CTCTGGAGGATTCATAAGTACTTTCTGGCCTGGGGCTCTCCATTTGAATGTCTGTGTTCCAGTGACAACCTTGAGTTGATAATTTTGTTTAATGATAATCCTTTCCCTCCCTACATCTGACAAATCCACCTATGTCACTGGATATGAAGGCCACAGGCATGAAATGTAAGTAAGTTTGCTGACCTGTTTAGTTCACCAAACTGTTTTTCTGATCACCATTTGAGAGAGTTAAAGTGAGTTGCATCAGTCCTTCCTAATTGAGTTTCTAAGTAGAAGTTTCAGAAGTAGCTTATCATAGCCATAACTCATTATAGACAAACAGGTATTATGTCCAGGAATGTCCATGTTAGGGAGTAGCATCCTCATTAACCAAGTGTCCAGAGAACAAGAGAGCATGTACTTGTTTGACTCCTGCATATCTGAATGCCTGATAGTGTGCAGAATTCCCTAAACTTGCATATGTTTCCTAAGTATTCAATGATCATTCTGACCTTAGAAATTTCCATCAATATCTCGGTATTAAAGTAGAAACTAAACTAAGTGTTGGAGTTGTAAATTATGTGTTACATTTGTATTGGTATTTCTTGGGATTAGCAATTTCTAAATCAGCAACATTATTTCCCTCCAGATTTATGCTTACATTTGAATGTTGTTCAGTAAGAAATTGTGTATTATAATTAGGTTACATAATATGTTTCCATGGGGAAATGTATAGGTCTGTTATAAAATAGTATACTTCTGACACTGAAATGAGACTTACTAGAAAAGCTAGTTAGTTAATTGCAATAACTCAAAGCAATCTATTTTTTTGGGAGGTGATATATACAACAATAACCAAGAATATATTGGTGCCACATTAACAATGGAATCAAATAAATTACCTTGGTATAATTTATCCAAGATTTGAATTCTCTACTTAATTCTCCATGTATATTTTGTCATCCCATGTGTTGAATAGGTGTGTTTGTGGCTTCCTAAAATTTGTTTAGTGAATATATCCCTCTTTGTATTTGTATCTCATAGTGTCTTTCTAACAAAGGAATTTAGTACACACTTATTGAATAGTATAGAAAGTCTCACACTGAGAATGAATAAGAGATACTTTATACAAATATTTAACAACCTTTCAAGGGATTAAATCACTTATTTAAACTGAACAAGATTCAAACAAACAAATATTAACCTAAATATTATCATGTAAAATCCAAATGCTGCTTCCAGCTTCTACCAAGGCAGCAGTTTTTTAAGGACATGTCCAGCTAAGTCTTTGTTTCCACAAAATGGATATCATAATACATATATATATATACATGCCTTAATATAAATTAGATGCATTAACAAGTACATAATTTGAGAATACAGTTATGCATTACCTAAGGATGTAAAAGTTGATTACATGGAAATTGCAAGACAAAAAAGGATTTTTGCTATACTATTACATTCTTCTTTTAAAGGCAGGTTAAAGAAGGAGGCAGAAAATATAGTAGGTCTTTTGTGGGGGGTTGTATCCCTACCATTTCATTGTAGTTCCTGCCTAGCCAAAGGAGGTAGCCTCTCCAAGCTCCATATACCCAGTGATATGAGTCATGGTGAAAGATACAACCATTTATTTTTGGGTGTCTGTCCCATCTAAGGTCTGCATCTCTTACTGGAGTTTCCCCTTATATTCCTGTGGTTATAGATTTCCCTTCTTTCTTATGGCCATCCCCACTACTACTCCACACATCTGACCCTGAAATCCTCACATCTCTCTCAATCTCCTTTTACACCCAGTTTCTTCTCTTGGTCTGCTTTTCACAACCATTACATTCCTCACCCAATTGAGTCTTATGTGTCATTGATGTACCCTCTTTCTTGTCCATTCTTCTTGGTTCTTTGTAATGTAGTATGGATATACTGTATTTTATGGCTAATATCCTCTTATAAGTGAGTAAATACCAGGCATTCCTTGTTGGTACTGGGTTACTTCACTCAGGATGATATTCTCAAGATCTATTTATTTGCTTGCTGATTTTATTATGCTTTCGTTTTTCATGGTCAAATCGTATTCTATGGTATAAATGTACCACATTTCTTTATTCATTCTTCAGGTGAAGAACATTAAGTTCATTTCCAATTACTGGCTACTAGGAATAAAGCTACTATGAACATAGTTGATCAAGTATCTTTTTAGTGTTGGGGCATCTTTTGTGTATATACCCAGGAATAGTGTAGCTGTGTCTGGAGGTAGAACTATTCCCAGATTTCTCAGAAATAGCCAAATTGACTTCCAAAATGGTCTCAAAAAAATTTAATTCCTTCTAGCAATGGGCAACTCTTCTGCTTGCTACGCATCCTCCACAACTTGTGCTATTACTTTAGTTTTTGATCTTAGCCATTCTGACTGATGTATGATGGAATATCCAAGGTTTTTTTGATGTACATCTTCCTGATGAATAAGGACTTTGAACATTTCTTTTAGTGTTTTTCAGGCATCTAAGATTACTCTGTTCAGAATTCTGTTTACCTCTTTGCTACAATTGTTTTTTTTTTTTTTATTTTTAAAATATATTGTTTATTGGATATATTTTTTTATTTACATTTCAAATGTCTTCCCCTTTCCAGGTCTCCCCTCCATAACTCCCCTATGCCATATTCCCTCCACCTGCTTCTATGAGAGCGCTCCCCCCACATACAGTAACACTCATCTTCTCACCCTGGCATTCCCCTACACTGGGGCATCAAGCATCTTCAGGCCAAAGGGGCTCTTTTCCCGCTGATGTCCAACAAGCTCATTCTGTGTCACATATTATGCCATTGCCATGGGTCCCTCCATGTGTACACTTTGGTTGTTGGTCCAGATCCTGGGAGCTCCTTGGGTCTGGTCTCTTGACACTGTTGCTCCCTCCATGGGGCTGCAAACACCTCAGCTCCTTCAGTCCCTTCTCCAGCCTCTCTATTGGGGAGCCCTGTGCTCAGTCCAATAAGTGGGTGTGATTATCCGACTCTGTATTTGTCAGTCTCTGGAAGAACCTCTCAAGAGATATGTGGCTTCTATCAAAAAATACTTCCTGGCATCCACAATAGCATCTGGGTTTGGTGGCTGTATATGGGATAGATCCCCAGGTGGGGCAGACTCTCGATGGCCTTTCCTTCAGTTTCTGCTGCACACTTTGTCTCCATATTTTCTTGTGTGAGTATTTTGTTCATGCTAATAAGAAGCACTGAAGCATCCACAGTTTGGTCTTCATTCTTAATAGGCTTTATAAGGTCTCTGAATTGAATCTTGGATACTCCTAACATTTTGGCTAATATTTACTAATCATTGAGTACATAACATGTATGTAGTTTTGTGACTGATTTACATCACTCAGGATGATATTTTCAAGTTCTGTCCATTTACCTGTGAGTTTCATTATGTCATTGTTTGTAATAACTGATTAATATTTCATTGTATAAATGTACCACTTTTCTGTTGAGGGACATCTGGGTTATTTCCAGCTTCTGGTTATTACAAATATGGCTGCTAAGAACATAGAGGAGCATAAGTCCTTGTTACATGTTAGAACATCTTCTTGGTGTATACTCAAGAGAACTATAGCTGTGTCTTCAGGTAGTACTATGTCAAATTTTCTGAGCAACAGCCAGAGTGATTTCTAGAGTGGTTTACCAGCTGGCAATCCAACCAGCAAAGGAGGAGTTTTCCTCTTTTTTCCACATCCTCACCAGCATCTGCTATAAACTGGGTTTTTGATCTTAGCCATTCTGACTTCTTGAGATCTTTGTATATATTGAATATTAGACCTCTATTGGATTTATGCTATTGATGGTGTCCTTTGCCTTTCAGACACTTTGAAATTTTATGAGGCCTCATTTGTCAACTCTTGATCTTAGCGCATAAGCCATTGGTGTTCTGTTCAGGAGATTTTCCCCTGTGCCCATGTGTTAGAGAATTTCACCCACTTTCTTTTTTAATATATTCAGTGTATCTGGTTGTATGTAGAGGTCCTTGATCCACTTAGACTTGAGCTTTGTACAACAAGATATGAATGAATCAATTTGCATTGTTCTACATGTTGACTCCCATTTGAACCAGCATCATTTGTTGAAAATGTTGTCTTTTTTTCCATTGGATGTTTTTTCATCCTTTGTCAAAGATCAAGTGATCACTCACAGTGTGTAAGTTCATTTCTGGGTCTTCACTTCTATTTCATTCATCCATCTGCCTATCACTGTACCAATACCATACAGTTTTTATCACTATTGCTATTAGTACAGGTTGAGGTTATAGATTGGTATTCCCCCAGAAGTTCTTTTATGGTCAAGATTAGTTTTAACTATCCTGGGTTTTTTGTTATTCCAAATGAATTTGAGACTTGATCTTTCTAACTCTACAAAGTATTGATTTGCAATTTTGATGGATATTGCATTGAATCTGTACATAGCTTTTAGAAAGATGGCCGTTTTTACTATATTAATTCTGCCAATCTACAAGCATAGGAGATCTTTCCATCTTCTGAGGTCTTCTTCAATTTCTTTCTTCAGAGACTTGAAGTTCTTATGTGAAGATCTTTCACCTGTTGGTTAGTGTCACATCAAGATATTTTATTTTTTTTTGTGAATATTGTGAAGGGTGTCATTTCCCTAATTTCTTTCTCAGCCTGTTTATCCTTTGAGTATAGGAAGGCTTCTAATTTGTTTGAGTTAATTTCATATCCAGCCACTTTCCTAAAGCTGTTCATCAGCTGCAGGAGTTCCCTGGTGGAGTTTTTGGTGTTATGTAAGTCTACTATCACATCCTTTGCAACTAGTGATATTTTGCTTTCTTCCTTTCCAATTTGTATCACATTGATTTCCTTTGGTTGTCTAATTGCTCTAGCTACTAATTTAAGTGTTTCTGAAGGAGATGATGTTGACATAAACAGTGTTCTCAATGGTAATGATATTCATAACTACAGGTAACAGCTTCTTCCATGTTTTCCTCAGATGTAGCCTCCCGCCGGCAGGGGCTACACGTGCAGGGCATTGGGGTCCATGTCTCGTAACAACCTGAAGCTAAGACCTGTGGAAATGAACAAACACACACAGACACAAAAGGAATGGCGCCAAGTATCCTTTATATCAAGATGCGCGGTTTGACCCGCACTAGATCAATTTATACACTCTCAAAAGTAAAAGTGAAACCAATACAGTGTTTGGGCAACTAGAGTCATTTGTTTATGTTTGGGGGAACCAGGCTTCTGGATGTCAGCAGGAAGTCTCAGGCACATCTCACGGGCTCCAGGATCAGTTGTTTGATCTCGAGTCTGCAGGAAATCCGCGAGAGCATCAAAGGATGAGCTCAGCCAGAGGAAGAACAATAGAGCGGCAGGGCAGCCAACACACAGGTGTGAAATCCAGCTCTGACAGCTCTCTTTTCAGGCAGCTATCAACATTCCGAAACTCCAAGCTAGTTTCAGTTTCAAAGTTTCGTTTCAGAGATCTGTGGCGGCAAAACCGGATTGGGGGATGGTACTCTACACCATAGAGTCCACTTAGTGCCATCTGTAAATGAATGCATGTAGAGCCAGCTACTGGAACACAGGTAGCCTCTCATGGGTGGCAGGCCCAAAGAAAACTGACTCCTTCTCCCAGCAGTCATCAGTTGCCAACAAATCCTCAGCTAGGGGTAGGACTTTCAGATTGACTTGGTCTTGTGTATGCTGTCATGGCCAATGCTAGTTTATATGTGAAAAATTCCTCTTGTATCTCTGTGTTAGTCCACTGGCTTTGGCTCTTACCATTTTGCCAGCTCCTCTTCTACAATGATCCCTGAGCCTTGGGAATTGGAGATGTGATGCAGATGTCACATTAAGGGTTCAGCACTCCACAGTCTTATTCTTTGCATGTTATCCATTTGTGGGTGCCTTAGTTAGGATTTTTGTGGGTGTCTTAGGATTTTACTGCTGTGAACTGACACCATGACCAAGACAACTTTTATAAAGGACATTTAATTGGGACTGGCTTACAGGTTTAGAGGTTTAGTTCAGTATCCTCAAGGCAGGAACAGAGCAGCATCCAAGCAGGCATGATGTGGGAGGAGTTTAGAGTTTTACATCTCATTCCAAAGGCAAACAGGAGAAAACTGGCTTCCAGGCAGCTAGGCACCACTCCCACAGTGACATACTTCCTTCAACAAGGCCACACCTATTCCAACAAGACCACACCTCCAAATAGTGCCCCTCCCTGGGCCAATCATATTCAAACCACCACAGTGGGTTTTATGTTAATCAATATTATTATAAATGTGACTTTTATTTGCCTGATGTAATTGTCATTTCTAAATCTTACCATCTCTGTCTGTTAACCTAGGCATAGTTATGGAAGCTGCTAGCCTCTGTACCTTCTAAGCTAGACCTAGAATGTTTTCAGTGTCTGAGACTTGCTACTGAATAAACTCACCCCTTACTAGTTTTTTTCCTGGACTCTGGATGGCTGATTTAACTCAACTGTTCTTGCTCAAAGTCCTCTCCAACCTGACCGATCCAATGTGGCTTCTCTCTCAGTCTCTGAATTGCTCTACTTGACCTCAAATTAACTCTGGTAATTTGTTCTAATCTTTTGATTCTTTCTAATTTTTGGCTAGTTCTGTCTTTACAAGTGTCTAGCTTGTTCTCTCTATATAACCTATCTCTGTACAACTGTCTTGATAAAACTGCCTTCTCCTCCCTCTCTCTCTCTGCACTGTTCTCTTAAGTAGCTTCCCTTTCCTCTATTTCCTTGTGAGAGTTGGGCAGATCCTATTTAGTCAGCTCTTTCTGATTCATCACTTTGTCTGCCATTCAGTTAGATATCCTGCCAAACATGGATGCATCTTTCTACAAACTAACTTTTTCTTCATAGTTTGGGGTTAAAGAATGTGATAAAAGCATATCTATATTCCAACCACAGGGATTAAAGGTGTGTGTAAAGGCTGGGCAGTGGTGGTGCACGCCTTTAATACCAGCACTTGGGAAGCAGAGGCAGCGGATTTCTAAGTTTGAGGCCAGCCTGGTCTACAGAGTGAGTTCTAGGACAGCGAGGGCTATACAGAGAAACCCTGTCTTAAAAAACAAAAACCAACCAACCAAACAAAAAAGGTGTGTGCAAAGGGCTGAGCCACATCACAACTAGAAACAGATATTATCAGTAAATAACACAATCTTGGGGTTTACAGTGTGATCAAATATCTTGCAACCCATCATCTGCTGCAAAAAGAAGCTCTCCTAATGAGAGTTCACAGGTATGAGCATCTATGGGTAGAAGGATCAGTCTTTGGAAGTTGATTAAATTCTATGTCCGCTTAGAAACAAGTTCTACCCTAGGGTCTATGTCTTACCTAGTCTCAGGGTTTTGTCCCTTTTTAATAGTACCAGGCATAAGTTCTGTCTTTTGGAAAAGATTTTAAATCCAATCAGAAAGAGGTTGGTTGCCTCCATAATATCCATATCACTTACTGCACAGGTGTGGGGATATCTTGTCAGGACAGTCATTCCTGCAATTTACAGGATTCATATTTGAGCCAAACTAATGATTACTGTTCTTTCTGAGAAGGATGCATAGAATCTTCTGAACTATCTTTTCTTCACAATGGCAGCATTTCTTCTGAATATATTTTGAAACAGACATTTTCCTCTGTTCCTGCTAGAACCATGAAAGAATATTTGTGTGAGTTCACCCTGTCAATCTGGTAGAGCCCCTAGACATAAAGTTTATATGAGGATTGGGACTCACTTCCTCATCTTGTGGGTAATTAGCTCCTAAACAGTTTCATTTTTACGATCCAGCAGTTTGCTAGCAGTTTGCTCAATATCCTAACAGGCGGTTTGGCTCTTGGACTCCTGCTCTTTGCAATCTATTTTGTGTCCATTGCTGTTCTGGTTGCCTTGAAGAGAAGCTATATCTAAGAGGAATTGTTAGTTTTCAGTTGATTCTACATTTTTTTTTCTTATTAGACAGGAGTGATCCTTCCCAACTTCTTTCCACGTAGAGAAGTTGGAAGTCACAGAAAACCATATCATGTGTTGTTTTCCTTTCCTATGTTCCTTAGTAGAGCATCTTTGCAAATCACTTGCCATTTTTGACATGTACTCGGTCAATTTCCTTACTGTTTGGCACAAGAATACTTTGGATTGACTTGCTTTATTAGACAGAGCATCACAGATGCCTCATTTCAGTCTATGGAGTTTCCTTTTAACAAGGTCTTTCACTAAGCAGAACTTTTCAACAGCAATCAAGTTCATTTTACCACATCTCCCTGCCACGGCTCTTGCATTTTGAGTAATTTCTGATCTGAGATCTCATATTCTCAGTTAGAACCTTAAGACTTCTGACAAACCATTAAGTATGTTCCAATAATCTTGAACTTTAAATGCTCCATAAAGGTCTATATACATCAGCATAGTACAATTAATTTATTCATTTTCCATAGACAGGAACTATGAGATTATCTTTTTTATGGTTATAAATAGTATGCATGACAAAGTTGATACATTATTACCATTCATGTCTCCATTTAATTCCACAGCTAAGGGATTAATAATTCAAATGTGTGGATATTGTAAAAAAACTTCTTACTCAGATGATTACATTGTTGGAAAGCTTGCCCCGACACTAAAATATGAGTCAATTAGTCTTAAGAATGTTGAGCAGCTGTGAAGAAGACATTTATTAGTTAAAAGGTAAAGGTAACCTATGATAATAGAGGTCGCAATGGTGGTTTTCTGCTGTAGGCACCAATAGAAAGGAGCTTGGAACATTCTGCATTTTGATGCATTAATGTCCCAGTTCTCCAATTAAGTAGAAATAGTAATGATGAGGTTGTATCAGCTTTATCAGAAGGATTGTTTGTAATTATGTTGTGACCTGAGTGGTGGTGAATTAGTTGCTTATGCATGTGAAATGCACAGAATGGTGCCTTTAAAATACCTGTACCTCTCCATATGTCAGTTAGACTCTGATCAAAAGTATAGACAATTTGCATAGATCTTATTTACTCATTTAAGATACAAATTTATTTATTTAAATTATATGCAAAAATGTGTACAGGTGCCCAAGGAGTCGAGAAGACGATGTTGTATTCTCTGGAGCTAGAGTGTGTATCAGGAACTGAATTCAGATCCTATACAACATCATCTGTTTCCTATATAACTGTACTTGCCCTTAACTGCTAATCCATCCCTGCCAGCCTTTCCACAGGAACATAGCCAATAATTCTTCTAGCCAGAGAGAAATTAGAGATGTTATAGCAGACTGACTTCTAGTCTGTGGAGATGCCACATGTGTCCTGTGGGTCTGATTCTGTGGAGGTGGGTTGACTTACTAGATTTGTGTATGTTTTTTACTTAGAAATCAAATTGCTGTCTTATATAATGCCACCAGAGCTTCATTAGTCTCTTCTGAGCTGCCATAAGCAGGCAGCATTAATAGGTATGGGAATCATAGCTACAGAGAAAGAGAAAGGGCTGGTGAAATGAAAAAGGATTCATTGTTAAGCAATTTGAGATTAGTCATAATTTAGCCAATAACTTTCCCAGTATGCCTGAGGTAGTCTTCTTGACTTTGACATAAAGGATAACATTCTGACAAGTTTAGTGATGACAGAGAGTATGTGCCAGCCCTAGAGTCTGGTAGAGGATGACCAGAAAGTGCTATAGAAAAATGAAGAGACAAACAACAATTAAGTCTTAACCTGAGTTAATGAGTAGGATGCTGCAATTGACAGACACATTTAGGTCTGTTGTGGGCACAGTGGCAGACAATGCTACTGCCTATTTAGTTGCCACTCCTGGACTGAATAGTTTTCAAGACCTTGGCATTTGCAGAGCAGTGATTTTTTATTAGCTATGAGAGAAAGAGAATTCAAAGAGTTCAATTCTCAGTTACTAGGTAATCAGGTTAAAATTTTTACTGAAATTAGGATCAGAGCCTGGGCCTTGGCAGCCCTCTCATAAACCAGATTCAGGCATTGTCTTAGAATTTCCATTGCTGTGAAGATACACAATGACCGAGGCAACTCTTACAAAGGGAAACATTTAATTGGGGATAGCTTCAGGTTCAGAGGTTCATTTTCATAAGGTTAGAAGCATGGCGGCATCCAGGCAGGCATGGTGCTGAAGGAGCAGGAGAAGAATGACTCCCATGTGGCAAGAAGGAGGGTCTCAAAGCCCACCTCTAACAAGGCCACACCTCCTAATACTGCCACTCCCTGGGCCAAGTAAATCAAACCACCACAGGCACACATCCTCAGTAGTCCAACTAACCACACAACTAATAGTGACAAGCAGAAAAAGGAGATTTACTCACTGGGCAATTCAATCATTAGAAAGATGTCTAGCCAAGTCCACCTTTGGGGTTGTAATATGAACTTTACATATAAATAGAAGGCCAGAGGGACGCATAGACAGAACAGTCCAGGTCAATGTGTGAACCTACCTGTCATTCTTGTGCTAACTCCAGTCTTGTCTGCAGGTAACCTGACACACCATAAACCTTTTTTTTTTTTTTCAGGAGACAAGCACTCCTTCTGGGTGGGTCCAGGATCTTAGTCTTTACCTTTGCCCACATGAGATACCTGGAGAATTGTCTATTTCTAGCAATCTAATGTTTGAACAATCTGATAGTCCAGGGGCAAGACTATTTAGAATATCCCTTTTGAGTATCGTTTTTTTCCTATCAGGATAGTTATATTATCTATGTCACAGAAGCATGTAACTTCTTTATATTTAATACTTTTAATCTTATTGCATAGGAATGGGATCCACTGTGACTGTTAAATTATCTGATGTCAAAACTTGCTTTGAAGAATAGGGTATGATGAGTGGTCAGCACACTAAATGTAACCCATAGCCTGGTAAGATAAGTATTTATAGAGTTATTGAAAGAGAGAGCCCAAACCTATATAAGAGAGCCAACTATAGCTGGAAAATGACAGAATGCCTTCTATAAGTGAACAAGTGAGGTCTTGGGATGCTACCATGACCCGGAGGCAGAACAGTCAGAAGGCTTGTAAGATACAAGAGTTGTATCCTAAAGTTGACGGACACTATGGGCACTAGGATTCTAGTTCCATGGGCAATTTGTATCTGTCAGTCTTTGAACCCCTTAGATTATGCAACTTCCCTCTCATTTTATTTTTAAATAGAATTCAAGGAATTCCAGTACAAGAAGTTGAAATGAAACTTAAACCATGCAAGTTGAGGAGCTGTTCTGCCCAGGGCCCTTGGTTATTCTCCAGTGGCTTTCTAATCTTGAATTGAGATCAGAAACAATTATCTGGAAAAGGCAATGGGCGTGATTAGGAGCTGACCTGGATTCTGACTTGGATCTTCTGGAAATCAAGCTTTCCGCTTTTATATTCAGTTCCTTCCCAATTCTCTATTCTCAGTGGTCACAGTGTTACAGAATGAGTTGAAGGAGGCATTTGCCCTTATTCAACTCTTCACCCTTACAGATGAGAGAAAGAATTAGAGAGATGAAATGATTTGTGTTAGGCTGCAGAGCTGCACCGTGACAAGTGTGTGACCATATCAAAGCAAATGCCACCATATGACACCAATTAGAAAGGAAGAAACAGACAGAAAAATGATGATATGGTTCCCAGGAAGCCCATTGACCAATCATTCAGTGCACTAGTGCTGAGACCTGCCTGTAACATGAGGATGCCCTGGGCAAGTGTTGGTCATGTAGTGGAATTGATTAGCCATACAGAGACAGTTTATAGAGACACTATCTGGAATTTTCTGGTTTTGAAGTGCTCTGTGTGACTGGGTAACTTTTAATCAAGAGCAATTTTGGAGTCATGGAGCTAGTTCAAAGTTTCATTTACCAATAGATGGAAGTCAAGGACAGGAAACAATTTCTTCAAAATCACTGTGACAATTGGGCACTGGGCCTCCTAATTTCTTCCCTGCTTCCTGGCAAATTCTTTGTTCTTGTGGAATAATTTATAACTATCAGTTTATGTGACAAGCAATCCTGGGCCTCAGTGGAAGAGAAATGATTTCAAGGAAGCTTGCTTAACATGTCTTAGCAAAGGAGACATGATCAGATTCTACTGTGCCTAGGGAACACCTAGGCCTTCTTTCATCCCCTCAATACTGATCTTGCTTAGCAGAAAAAAGCCTCTGATGACTTGACATGGCTTGCCCAGCTGTATCAGGACAATCAAGTAAGCATACAGGAACAACAACTGCCATGTGATTCCAATTAAAGGACAAGAACCAGGAAGAGCACTACAGTGGGGGTACCCAGGATCCTCTGAGACTACATATTGTGCAAGTTTTATGGTGATGTACCATTCATTATTCTGTTGAAATTAGCAGGATGTAACCCTGAAGGATGTTTGGGAGAAGTGCTGAGTATAAGAGGTGCACAGACTCTTTTATCATGACAATAAAGAAGTTATCTGGGTGTCAATAGGTATCTAGTTGCTTTTGGGTCTTTACACATGTTATAGTATGTGCATGGATGCCCTCTGATCAGCTCTTGAATATTATTAGTCTTGGATATATTTGCCATGCATCTGTCTTCCTGAGTGCCCTTCACAGTGTGGATTTCAGGTGTTGTACTTCATCCGTCTTTGATAACAACAGAGGCTATATAGTTTGAAACATGGATCCAGCTAGGGGTGAAAAGGACTTTGTTCAAGTGTTTCATTTCCTAAATGAATGTTATTATCTAAACTTTACTGATGGGGTATATATTAGTCAGAGTTCTCTAGAGGAGCAGAACTTATAGAATATATAAGTGTATGTACATATATGCATATATACACATATCTGTATATACAATATATATGAATATAGAATATATATATGAATATAGGATATAGAATATACTATACACACACACGTATATATACATACATATGACTTATTAGAATAGCTTATAAGCTATGGTGCAGCTAGTTCAGCAATGACCACCTATCTGGTCTTCAATGTCTATCCAAATCTTGAAAAAGTAGGCTGCAATGTCAGTGAAGGAATAGATTTGCTAGTGAGAATA
The DNA here is from genome assembly GCA_019843855.1 of Hylomyscus alleni. Lineage (NCBI taxonomy): Eukaryota > Metazoa > Chordata > Mammalia > Rodentia > Muridae > Hylomyscus > Hylomyscus alleni. The sequence continues at coordinate 4,479 of JADRCC010572218.1, read as the reverse complement.
AGAGCAAACAGATAGAGCTGACTTCCTCCTTCCATGTCCTTTATACAGGTTGCCAGCAGAAGGGGTGGCCCAGTTTAAAGGTGCATATTCCCACCTTTAAAATCTAGGTTAGAAATCTTCCCCCTTCAAATGATTTAATTAAGAAAGAAAAATCCCTCACAGATATGCCAGACAATTGGGTTTTAGTTAGTTATAGATGTAGTCAAGTTGACAACCAAGAATAGCCATCACAGGGAATTTAAGGAAGAGAATAAAGATTTAATTTACCAGGCAGAGAGTGTGTGTGTGTGTGTGGGGGGTGTCATATAACAGAACACCTGGATCTCTGGCTGTCCTGGCTGGGCTCTGCCTGTAGTGGGAGGAGGGGGTTTAGTATGATTGCCATAGTATAGCATTCGTTCCGTGGTTGCTTCTGATTGAAGTTCCTTATCAGTAGATATTCCCAGGCACCATGGCATATGAAAGACATAGAAACATTAGTTCCTGTTCTTAATGACCCCTGCCCAGAATGGCTATGTCAATTCAGCTTTCCTTTTATTGATTGGAGTAAGCCATGAGCTCTTGTCTGTCTTGGCAGGGAAGCCTAGCCTGTCAAATGCCAGAGCAAGAACTGGCACTGCTAGGAACTGCCCCCCATCAGGCCCAGTTGCTGAGTGTTCGTATGCCAGCCCAGTGGCTGTTGATCCTTGTTCAGAAGTGTTGAGGAACATATTCTGTGACATCCTCAGGCTGAACACTTTTTAATACTTCACACTCAAAGGCCTCCTCATTTAGATTTTCTTAAATTTTAATGTGAGACGGAGTGGTGCATCTAAATAGCTTCATAACATTTAGTGCCCTCTGCAGCATTCTAAATAAAACATATTTTTGTTATTTTTGTCAAGACAGAAAAGGAACCCATAACAATCCCATAATCTTGCAATTGACTTTTATCTAAATGCCAGGCTATTATGCTAATGATTATGATATCGAGTTATCCACATTAGCTTAGTAAAGTGGAAATGACGATAAAGCTCTCAGTGGGCACAGGTGTTAATTGGCACTTAGGGTGATATTTTATTTAATTATTTATGAAAATCACAAACTTATGAGGGTTGGAAATATAACTCAGTGATTGCCTAGCATGCAAGAGGTTCTGGATTCCATGCCCATTTCTACATAAACCAGGCATGGTGGACCGAATGTAAGCCTAGCACTTGTGAGGTGGATTCAGGACTATAGAAGTTTATGGTTATCCTCAGCCACACAGCAAGCTCCAGGCCAGCAGGAGACCTGCCTAAAGAAAAGCAAAACACCTACCAACCAACTAAACGTTATAAGGCAAACATCCTAGTGTCTGTCAGATATTGTGAAGGATTTATTGGTTACTCAAGTTTCATGCCATGTATCAAGTCATTCTTATTATGTATTTGTCATTGTACTTTTAATACAAATACAGAAGACTATTTGATTTAATAGTGTGTATTCACTATGGTTTGAATGTGAAGCAGTCTTCATAGGCTCAAGGGTTTGAGCACCAACTCCCCAGCCATTGTTTAGGGAATCTGTGGAACCTTTGGGACATGGGATCTTTGGGGCAGCAGTGGGTGACTTGGGGGAAGGTCTTGAGGATTATACCTGATTCTGATTGTGGCTAGAGTTTCCTGACTGTTCAACTGATGTGGGAGGAGCTTGCCTCACACTCTCATTGCCAAGAGCTGCTCTGCTTCCCCTTCCCTGCCATTGTGGACTCTACCCACTGGAACTCGGAGCCAAAATAAATCTACTCCTGAAGTTGCCTCTCTCAGACATATTACTGCAGGGACAAAAAAGTAACACAATATTCAGAAGCAAGCATTTTATTATATTGACATCAACCATTTATTTTTATTCTATATATTCAAAGGTAAGAAAATAATCACATTAGGTCAATCATAGGATCTTGAGGTCAGTGTAATAAATGAGAGTGTGTTTCATACTACATGATATGGCAAATACATGATGTAAACATGTGCATGTAAACCACATGCAAATGATGGTGTGTGGCAATGGCAAATGCAGCTTGCTGGTTTCCCCATCCATGTGCAGCTTCAGGATTCACAGCAGAGACCTTCGGCACAAATGAGCATCACTGAGAGAATGTTCCTGGTGTCTGCAGATGCCAAGTAACTCCATTTTAGCTTTGAGGCTTTTAAATGATTTTTTTTGGGGGGGGAGATTTCGAGACAGGGTTTCTCTGTAGCCTTGGCCGTCCTGGAACTCACTCTGTAGACCAGGCTGGCCTAGAACTCAGAAATCCGCCTGCCTCTGCCTCCCAGGTGCTAGGATTAAAGGCGTGCACCACCACCGCCCGGCTTTAATGATTTCTTATTCCCTACCAATCTCTTAGGTCTCTGCAGCCACATACAACTGAAGGCTGGAGCTATTCCCTTGCTGAGCTCTGGAGGCTGTGAACCATAAAAGCTCTGTGCTCCCTCTGGCCTCCATAGTCAGTAAGTTTCTATTTATTTCTTTAGTGAAGAGCACTATACTCCCATCACTTGTTTGAAGATTTGCCAAATTTCTAAGGGCAGCTTCTGAAATACTACGGAGGCTAAACTCAAAAAGACACTGGAAAGACTTAATTTCCAAATGATTGCATACACATGTAGGAAACACGAGAGGTGCACAGGAATACCCAAAGTATCAAATACACCTACATTTAGCATGAAGAACTCATCTTGCTTTGTTTGGAATACTTGGTTTTTATACCACAAATGTAGTGTCTTTGGAAACACCTCTAGGCTGGGCAAATAGGGACACTGTCTGTGTTTAAACATGAAGAAGGGACCTGGTGACAGTCCTCAGATCCAATTTTGACAGCTATGTTTAGGGAAATCACAGAATGTCTGTTTAGGGAAAATCATAGTACAGGTGAAGAAAGAATGCAAGAGCCAAGGATGGGATTAGTGTAGTCCAGTGACATGTGGATATGACATGAACTTATCGCACTCATGAACATGTTACAGTTGTGGTTACCTGCACTCGTTCTACACATAACTGGGCCTGTCAATATTGTATCATGGATGAGGGTTGGCCCATGAAGCCCCACTCCTCCTAGAGGGTCTATTGACAACTCATTGTTGGTTTTCTGGGGGAAGGATGGCACTTATATTTTCAATGATATAACCACAGATATATTTTCAGTGGTACTGCCACTCAGTTGCCTCCCACCTATACTCAGACAATTAACTCTAATGAAACTCAGGGTACCACACACAAAAGGAAGACAGGAAAGTAGCAGGGGGACTCATTAAAAGAGCCTGTGGGGGAGGGATGGGGATGGGTGGAAGAATTGGAAGTCAAAATGACTTATATAAATGTATGAAGCTGTCAAACAATAAAATGGCGGGAGGAGAAGATGTCTACGTGTGTGCTTTCTTTTCTCCTCTCCAGTCACTTGGAATGTGTGTCATATATGTATGTATGTTTATGTATGCATAATGGGGAGCATCATGGCATCTTTGTGTGTGTGTGTGTGTCTTTATCCAAAAAAAGCAAACATGAATGCTTACCTTTGTTTGTTTGTTTTATACCCACTGCCGTCCTCCATCTCCTTTCCCCTCCTCTGGCAAGTTACTTATTGCACATTTCACTTAAGACCTCTTACTTCCCTCTCATGATTCTTTTTGGTTTTTCCATGATCTGTGCTCAGGCACACACACACACACACACACACACACACACACACACACACACACACGCACACGCACACGCACACACGCACACACACACACACACTTGAACTGCGATCTTCCTACCTCTTTCTCCTGAATAGCTAGGATTATGGCACTGAACCACAAGACCTGACTCAAATCATTTAAAAAATGCTTCAATTACTTGAGTTTTAAAGCTTTTGGTAGTGATGACATGAAAACGTGCATACAGACAAATAAACACACACACATACACACACACACACACACACACACACATCACCTCCAAATATGTATATAGTATATTATATAGTATATATACTAGAAAATATAGTAGAACATTTTGCTATAATTTACAATATATTATTGTTTTAATTTGAAAAATAACTTCTCTCTCTCAGTGTGCGTGCGTGCGTGCGTGCGTGTGCGTGCGTGCATGTGTGTGTGTGTGTGTGTGTGTGTGTGTGTGTGTGTGTGTGTGTGT
>JADRCC010572217.1:0-30146 GCA_019843855.1 Hylomyscus alleni | reverse complement strand
CTTTTGATTTCAGATAAAATGAAAAGTTCAGCAGCCTGGTCTAGCTCAACCAGGTAGATTTGTTACGAAAAGTTCAATGGATCCCAGCTATAGCATCCCAGCTTTAAGAGCACATCTATACAGGGAGAGAAGTGAACATCAAGTGTACTTAGCATCAAGGGCAGCTGGCCATGCTGGTCTGCAATAAATGTAACTCTCGTTGACTCAAGTGTATTAACAACAGCATTGTTGAACAAAGATGAAGAAGCAATAAGGAAAACAGTTGATGTTAATCATGGAATAAATCAGTTGTTCCATGTCAGAGCAACACCATATGCAAAGATAAAAGTTCACAAAGGAAGTGTGTTAAGAAAGAAAATCTAATGATTAAAAATTAAACAATATTTGATAGAGAAAACATAAAATCTATGAAAAGAATTTAACTTCATTATTTCCATTTTCACACTTGAATAGTAACTTAGGCTTATGAATATTTTTGTTCATTGAACTATGGATAGTTACTTTTACTGTATTCCCCAAATATCAGGAATATTATGAAGACAAAGATACCTCCTGTCTTGTATATAACATGGGCAATTTACTCACTGATAGGCACAAGATTGTTAGCTTTAAATAAACACTTGAGAAATGTGTTAATAGTGCTGAAGGGATAATTGAAGGTGTGCTTATTGTCTAAAAGTAGCATACAGAATGCTGAAAGACACATCCAGAGTCACCAATGTTCAGCACAGCACTGCTGACAGAGAAATGAAACTCCCACAACTATAGTGTGATGTGAAATGCATAGACAATGAACATACATTAAGAATAGTTAAAATAGAAATTGATGTTTGTCTAAGGTACAGAGCAGTGTTTTTCAGCAAGAGGTAACTTTGCTCTCTAGTAGTATATAGCAATGTCTGGAGAATTATCCAACCATTTTGTGAACATTTTTGGAGAATTTCCATAAGTCAGGTAGTTAATTTGCTGTTAGCATCCTAGCAAGTAGCAACCATGATTTTGGTGATGCTCAACATACCTTCAAAGAATTAAATGGCCTACAACTTGAAATATTGCTTGATGTCAGAACACTTGACTATCATTAGTAAGGCTCTGAGTTCAATACCAAGCACACTAAAACGAGTTCACATGGTCCCAAATGTTGATGATATTGCATGTTGAAGCTGAGAAACTCTTCAGCAGACCAACTGGTAGAGAATATGCTTTTAGTTTCCGTTTTTTGCTTCTAGGTGAAGAGAGAGCATGTACATTTGATTAACATGCCTGTTGATTCACAAACAAGCAAGTGATACAAATATCCATTATTTGTGGGAATTTTCTTGTAGCTAATTTGTATTATCTAGATACATATAGTAGAACAGATCATTCTAAGAGTAAAAAGTTCCCAGGTTTGAATAGAATGAGCAGAGCAGAGCATACTGTTCCTGAAAGGTAGATGTCTGAGTAATAGTTTTGGGAATTAGCAGCTGTTTTCTAGAAATGTTCCCAGGACATCAGTATCCTGACCAAATATTTTAGTTGGAATGGAAATTTCTGATATCTTTGAAGACTCATTTGTGTCATGTGATGTTTTGCTGGAAGCTGATTTCTGAGAGAATATTTTGCTGAAGCAGATGTGTGAGAGGATGATTTGCCAAGGCAGACACTTAAACGAACATTTGATATTTGGAAAGAATATAAATGGAATTCAACAGAAAATAAGCATTGTTCTTGCATTGGTTCACCTTGCAAAACTTCACTGTCCTTTGCTGACAATGTCCTTGTATTTGTAGGCCTTGTCATATTTTGATGGTCTTCAGTGATCTTTGCTTGTCATGACTTTGTAGTGAGAAACACACCAAAGAACTTCTCTTAGTATTCTGGGTACTTCCTGCCACTTCCACATCTTCAGCCGACTCAGCAGCGCCTCTTGATCTCTTCTGGATTGACCCACTGCTACTGATTCATGTTTGTTGTTTATCAATTGGTTTGTCTATTGGATAAGATTGTTGCTACTGATTCATAGTTAATGCTAGTGGACTGAATTGCTGACAAGGAAGACTGGAGTCATCCCGAAGTTCTACTTCTAAACAGCTTCATAGTCCCTTTGTCCTATTCACCTTTCCTTGCCCCTACCTCTAGTAAGTGAGCCAGAAGGGAGGTTGAAGCATTACAGAACCCTATTTAAAGTATATTTTGAAAAATCTAAGCCTACAGGTAGCTCTCAAGGCAACTTAACCATAATGAGTAATTCTGCTTCTAATGTAGTAGAGGAAAAGGAAGGTTTTGAAATGCTGGCAAAATAACTGCTGGTATTGGTTGGTCTCCTTCCTTGCTCCTACAGGGGTTTTCTGGCTTTGTTTCATGATCTTCATGTATACCATTTTGAAAAAGATTGGTGGTAAAGCTGAAAATTCTGAAGATGTCACTTAATTAATTCTCTTGTGTTAGAGAAGGTTGAAGAGTTGGCTATGCACTTATAGAGTTTTCGAAAAGAGGTTGATGTATTTGGAAAAAAAGAAGAGCTAATTGGAACAGAACTAGAGGGCTCAGACTTGTGCCTGAAAACAGAAATTTAATGCACCATAAAAGAGGAAAGCAAATCAGGTTGCAAGGCAAACTACCTCTGTGCCCTGTTCCAAGCATCTACAGTGACAGGTGCCCAGAACACTTCAGTGAGACGAGGGTCTGGGAAGAGCAGTGGAGGTGGAGGTATTGATACTAAAATCTGGCTCCCTAATTGCTTCTTGGTTTGGTCAACAAAGGAGGTGGAGAGTCAATTGCTAGGCAAAAGAGACATGTGAGACTTCTGGGCCCCAGGAGGAAAAAGAGACACAGTGAAAAAGAAGGGTTTTTTTTTTTTTTTTTTTTTTTTTTTTTTGACAGGATTTGGAAGGGGAAGCACAAAACAATCATGTAAGATCTCAGGGAAGTTAAAACCAGTGACCTCTGCCACCTATTGATAGCCAAGGAGATTGGGGGAGGCTAGCTGTTACAGGCTAGCTGATCACTTTAGGGCATGAGATTCTATGCTCAATAATCATGATAGTTGGCAAGTTCTAAAGTAATAAAACTGTCTGAGTGTTTTTCATCCATGGAGTAAAGGGGAGAGAGAGAGAGAGAGAGAGAGAGAGAGAGAGAGAGAGAGAGAACAAAGCCCTGTATAACAATGTCCTTCAAATTGTGAGGTGAGAAATGACACTGACAGGTGTCACTACTAAGGTGCCAGGTTATAGGATGAAGAGCTACAGTTCTCTGAGTTTCTTCAGGCAGACATCAACTATGCAAACACAGGCCACATATACCAGAAAACCAGGTAAGTGAGCTACCTGCAAATCTTCCTCCAATCTTTCTGCGCCCTGATACAGACAACCCATGCAGAAGAACAGGGTATGCCTGCCAGAAGACCAGATAGGACTCTAGCAGGCCTCCTATGTACAAACTATCTTCACTTTATAGCTTCCAAAAGACCTAACTTTTAGTTTCCACCCACCTTACCACTGTGCCTAAGCTTTCAATTTCAATTTCAATTTTTCAATTCCAGGCATTTCAATTCAAATGCCTGCCAGAAGACCAGATAGGACTCTAGCAGGCCTCCTATGTACAAACTATCTTCACTTTATAGCTTCCAAAAGACCTAACTTTTAGTTTCCACCCACCTTACCACTGTGCCTAAGCTTTCAATTCCAGCAGACAACCTCCGCCCAAACACAGACTACACATGCTAAAGACTAGGCATGATGCTTGCCCATGGACCTCTTCCATTCTCTTGGTGCCCCCACCTAACACTATCCCAAGTCCTCTGCATTCTTCATACCCACATACCAGCCTACAACTGAAATGTAGTCTCCCTTGTTATCCACAAGCCATAGCAACCACTAGAATTCTGGTGAGGCTGCCTGTACACAGACTTCTTCCACTCTGTGTCTCCTTTTTTGAATGCCAAGCTCAATCCCTATTTCCCTCCTTGTTACCCTGTATTACTCTCTCCCCCAAACTCTGGTTGAGAGTCCCTACTGGACCTTAAAAGACACAGAAGCTATTAGAGTCCAAATCTGGCATTGAGTTTAGGCTTCCAATGAGGAGATGTAGATTTGGCAACTAATATAAAGCAGACCCACACTCATACACATTTGGTGGATGAAGTAAGACTCCAACTTCATCTTTTCTCTTAGTCATTGTATACATTCTAAATAAAATTTCTCATATAGAAAAGATCACATTGCAATCACTTTTTAATTATGAGTTTCAATTACACATAATGATAACAAGTTTCATACAGACAGAGACAGAGAAACAGAGAGAACCAACAAAAAAATAACAGGACTTAATAATCATTGGTCACTAATATCTCTCAATATCAATGGATTCAATTCTCCAATAAAATGTCACAGGCTAATATTTGGGGTATGAAAACAGGATCCATCCCTTTGTAGCATACAAGAGAAAAACATCAAAACTGGTTACAAAAAGATTTCCAAGCAAATGTACCTATGAAACTAACTTGAATAACCACTCTAATATCTAGAAACTAAATTTTGAACCAAAATTAATCAAAGAAGAATGGGAAGGACATATTCATCACACAAAAAAAATTTAACAAGATGACATGCCAATTCTTAAAATCTATGCCATGAATGTAAGGGTACCCATGTTTGTAAAAGAAATTTTACTGAAACTCAAACCACATTTCAGTCGGCACACATTGATAGTGGGAAACTACAATCCTCCACTCTTGCCAATGGCCAGATCATACAGACAATAACCAAACAGAGAAATATTGAAACTCACAGAAGTTATAAACCAAATAAATGTAGAATTCTGCAGAATATTTTACTAAACACAAAACAATTGAACTCAGGTCTAAAATCAATCAAATACAAAGAAAGACAAAAATACAAAAATCAATAAATAATCAATAAGATAGATGAACACTTATTCAAAGTAAATAAAGGGCTACAGAGAAAACCTATATTCCCAAAATCAGAGATGAAAACGGAGACATAACAATGGACACAGAGGGAACGTAAGAATTTTAGGTCTTCAAACCCCTGCATTCCACAAAATTGGGCAATATAAATAAAATGACTGATTTTCTAGACAGATACCAATTAGCAAAGTTAAATCAAGATGAGGTAATCTAAATAGTCCTATAACTCCAAAGGAAATAAAAGCAGTCATTAAAAGCCTCCCAACCAGGAGAGACCTGTGGTGCTATGAAGGTTCTAGGCACCAGTGTAGGGGAATCCCAGAGCCAGGAAGAGGGTGAGTTGGTGAGCAGGGGGAGGGGGAAGGCAATAGAGTTTTTTTTCAGAGGGGAAACCGGGAAAGGGGATATCATATGAAATGTAAATAAAGAAAATATCCAATAAAAATAAATTAAAAAGTCTTTCAATCAAAATAGAAAGCCAGGGCCAGATGGTTTTATCACAGAATACTACCAGACTTTGAAAGAAGAGCTAATACCAGTGCATCTCTGATTATTCTGCAAAAGAGAAACAGCAGGAGCATTGCCAAACTCATTCGATAAGGTCACAGTCACCTTGATACAAACACCACACAAAGACTCAACAAACAAATTAAATTTCAGACCAATTTCCCTTATGAACATTGAAGCAAAATACTCAATAAAATACTCAAAAAAACATATCCAACATCACAGACATCATCCACCATGATCAAGTAGGTCTCACCCCAGGGATGCCAGGAGTGATGGAATATATGAAAATCCACCAATGTAATGCACTATATAAACAAAATTACAAGATCATCTCATTAGATGCTGAAAAAGCCTTTGACAAAAATATAATACCCCTTCATGTTTTTTTTTTTCTTGGATATTTTCTGTATTTACATTTCAAATGTTTTCCCCTTTCTAAGTCTCCTCTTGGGAAACCCCCTATCCCATATTCCCTTGCCCTGCCTCTATGAAGGTGTTCCCCGACCCATCCACTCCTATACTCCCACCCTGGTATTCCCCTACAATGAGGCATTGAACACTCTCAGGTCTGAGGGTCTCTCCTCCCACTGATGATCTACAAGGCCATCTTCTGCCACATATATGGCCAACGTCATTGGTCCCTCCATGTATATTCTTTGGCTGGTGGTTCAGTCCCCAGGAATTCTAGGAGGTCTGGCCTGTTGACACTGTTGCTCCTTCCATGGGACTGCAAACCCCCTCAGCTCATTTAGTCCCTTCTCCAACTCCTCCATCTTGGACTCCCGAGCTCAGTCTAATGGTTGGCTGCAAACATCCACCTCTGTATTTGTCAGACTCTGGCAGAGTCTCTCAAGGGACAGCCATATCAGGCTTCTATCAGCAAGCACTTCCAGGTATCCACAACAACGTATGAGATTTGTTGCTGTATGTGGGATGGATCCCCAGGTCATTGTTTTTTAACAGCTGAGTAGTACTCCATTGTGTAAATGTACCACATTTTCTGCATCCATTCCTCTGTTGAGGGACATCTGAGTTGTTTCCAGTTTCTGGATATTATAAATATGTCTGCTATGAACATAATGGAGCATGTGTTCTTATTACATGTTACAGTATCTTTCAGGCATATGCCCAGGAGTGGTATATCTGGGTCCTCAAGAAGTACTATGCCCAGTTTTCTGAGGAACTGCCAAACTGATTTCCAGAGTAGTTGTACCAGCTTGTAATTCCACCAACAATGTATGAGTGTTCCTTTCTCTGCATCCTTGCCAGCATCTGCTATCAACTGAGTTTTTCATCTTACCCATTGTGACTGGTATGAGCTGGAATCTCAGGATTGTTTTGATTTGTATTTCCCTGATGACTAAGGATGTTGAACGGACCTTTATGTGTTTCTGAGCCCTTTGAGTTTCCTCAGTTGAGAATTCTGTTTAGTTCTGTTCCCCATTTTTTAGTATGATTATTTGGTGCTCTGGAGTCTCCCTTCTTGAGTTCTTTGTATATATTGGATATTAGCCCTCTATAGAATGTAGGATTTTCAAAGATCATTTCCCAATCTGTTGGTTGACATTTCATCCTATTGACAGTGTCCTTTGCCTTACAGAAGCTTTTATGAGGTCCTATTTGTTGACTATTGATCTTAGAGCATAAGCCATTGGTGCCCTGTTCAGGAACTTTTCCCCTGTACCCATTTGTTCCAGACTTCTGACTAGTTTCTCTTCCTTTAGATTCATTGTATCTGGTTTTATGTGGAGTTTCTTTATCTACTTAGACTTGAGCTTTGAACAGAGATAATAATTGATTGATTTGCATTTTTATGCATGCTAACTGCCAGTTGAACCAGCACCATTTGTTGAAAATGCTGTATTTTTTTCCACTGGATTATTTTAGCTTCTTTGTCAAAGATCAAGTGACCATAGGTGTGCGGGTTCATTTCTGGATCTTCAGTTCTGTTTCAATGATCTACCTGTCTGTCATTGTACCAATACCATGCAGTTTTTATCACTACTGCTCTGTATACAGCTTGAAGTCTGGGATGGTGATTCCCCTAGAAGTGCTTGTATTGTTGAGAATAGTTTTAGCTATCCTGGGTTTTTTGTTATACTAGATGAATTTGAGAATTGCTTTTTAACTTTATGAAGAGTTGAGTTGGAATTTTGATGAATATTGAATCTGTATGTTGCTTTCAGCAAGATGCCCATTTTTACTTTATTAATTCTATCAATCCATGAGCATGGGAGTTATTTCCATCTTTTGAGGTCTTCTTTGATTTCTTCATACAGGACTTGAAGTTCTTGTCATACCAATCTTTCACTTGTTTGGTTAGAGTCAGATATTTTATACTGTTTGTGACTATTGTGAAGGGAGTCATTTCCCTAAATTCTTTCTCAGCCTGTTTATCCTTTGAGTAGAGGAAGGCCACTGATTTGCTTGAGTTAATTTTATATCCAGCTACTTTGCTGAAGATATTTATTAGGTTTAGGTGTTCCCTGGTGGAGTTTTTGGGGTCACTATCATATCATCTGCAAATAGTGATAGTTTGACTTCTTCCTTTCCAATTCATATTCCTTTGACCTCCTTTTGTTGTCAAATTGCTCTCACTAGAACTTCAAGTACTATGTTGAATAGATAGGGAGCTGTGTCTAGTCCCTGATTTTAGTGGGATTGCATCAAGTTTCTCTCCATTTAGTTTGATGTTGGCTACTGGTTTGCTGTATATCACATTTGCTATGTTTAAGTATGGGCCTTGAATTTCTGATTTTTCCAAGACTTTTATTATGAAGGGATGTTGAATTCTGTCAAATACTTTCTCAACCTCCAGTGAAATGATAATTTTTTTTTTTTTAGTTTGTTTATGTAGTGTATCATGTTGATGGATTTCTGTATATTGAACTATCTCTGCATCCCTGAAATGAAGTCTACTTGATTGTATTGAATGATTGTTTTAATGTGTTCTTGGATTCTCTTGGCAAGAATTTAATTGAATATTTTTTGTATTGATATTCATAAGGTAGATTTGTCTGAAGTCCTCTTTCTTGGGTCTTTGTGTGGTTTAGGTATCAGTATAATTGTGGCTTTTTAGAATCAATTTGGTAGTGTTCCTCCTGTTACTATTTTGTGGAATAGTTTGAAGAATATTGGCATTAGGTCTTCTTCGAAGGTCTGATACAATTCTGGACTAAACCAAACCCATCTAGTCCTGTGCTTTTTTGGTTGGGAGACTTTTGATGACTGCTTCTATTTCTTCAGGGGTTATGGGACTGTTTATATGGTATATCTGATCCTGATTTTATTTGGATGTTTGGTATCTGTTTGGAAAATTGTCTATTTCATCCACATTTTCCAGTTGTGTTGAGTATAGGTTTTTGTAGCATGATCTGATGATTTTTTGAATTTCCTCACAGTTTCTGTTATTATATCTCTCTTTTTACTTCTGATTTTGTTAATTTGGACACTGTCTCTGCGTACTCTGGTTAGTCTGACTAAGGGTTTATCCATCTTGTTGATTTCCTCAAAGAACCAGCTCCTGGTTTTACAATTCTTTGTATAGTTCTTGCTGTTTCTGTTTGGTTGATTTTAGCCCTGAGTTTGATTATTTCCTGCCATCTACTCCTCTTGGGTGTATTTGCTTCTTTTTATTCTAGAGTCTTCAGGTGTGCTGTTAAGCTGATAGTGTATGCTCTCTTCAGTTTCTTTTTGGAGGTGCTCACAGCTATGAGTTTTCCTCTTAGCACTGCTTTCATTGTGTCTCATAAATTAGGTATATTGTACCTTCATTTTCACTAAATTCTAAAATGTTTTTAATTTCTTTCGATATTTCTTCCTTGATCAAGTTATCATTGAGTCGTTCAGCTTCCATGTGTATGTGGGCTTTCCTTTCTTTGTGTAGTTATTGTATAGTGGCCTTAGTTCATGGTGGTATGATAGGATGCATGGGTTTGTGTCAATCTTTTTATATCCATTGATGTGATTTTGTGACCAATTTTATGATCAATTTTGGAGAAGGTACCATGAGGTGTTGACTAGAAGATGTATCCTTTTGTTTTAGGATTAAATGTTCTATAGGTATCTGTTAAATCCATTTGTTTTATAACTTCTGTTAGATTCACTGTGTCTCTGTTTAGTTTCTGTTTCCATGATCTGTCCATTTTAGAGACTGAGGTGTTGAAGTCTTCCACTGTTATTGTGTATGGTGCAATGTGTACTTTGAGCTTTAGTAAAGTTTCTTTTATGAATGTAGATGCCCTTGCATTTGGAGCATAGAGATTCAGAATTGAGAGTTCTTCTTGGTAGATTTTTACTTTGATGTCTATAAAGTCTCCTTCCTTATCTTTTTTGATTACTTTTGGTTGAAAATCAATTTTATCTGATATTAAAATGGCTACTCCATGTTGTTTCTTGGAACCATTTGCTTGGAAAATTGTTTTCCAGCACGTTACTCTGAGGTAGTGTTTGTCTTTGTCACTGAGGTGTGTTTCTTGTATGCTGCTATATTCTGGGTCTTGTTTACATATCCAGTCTGTTAGTCTAAGTCTGTTTATTGGGGAATTGAGTCTATTGATGTTAAGAGATATTAAGGAATAGTAATCCTTGCTTTCTGTTAGGTTTGATGTTATTTTTATGTTTGTTTGGTTATCTTATTTTGGGTTTGTTGAAATAAGATTCCTTTCTTGATTTTTCTAGGGTTTAGTTTCTGTCCTTGTGTTGACAATTTACATCTATTATCTTTTGTAAGGCTGAGTTTGTGGAAAGATATCATGTAAAATTGGTTTTGTCATAGAATATCTTGGTTTCTCCATCCATGGGAATTGAGAGTTTTCCTTGGTATAGTAGTCTAGGCCAGCATTTGTGTTCTCTTAGGGTCTGTTTAAGAGGATGTTCTAGCTTTCATAGTCTCTAGTAGGAAGTCTGGTATAATTCTGATATGTTTGCCTTCATATGTTAGCTGATCTTTTTCCATTACTACTTTGAATATTCTTTCTTTGTTTTGTGCATTTGATATTTTGAGTATTACATGACAGAAGAAATTTTTTTTCTGGTCCAATCTGTTTGCAGTTCTCTAGGCTCTTTGTATGTTCATGGGCATATCTTTCTTTAGGCTAGGGAAGTTTTCTTCTATAATTTTGTTGAAGATATTTCTGGCCCTTTAAGTTGGGAATATTCACTTTCTTCTATACCTATTATCCTTAGGTTTGTTCTCCTCATTGAGTCCTGGATTTCCTGGATGTTTTCGGTTAGGAGCCTTTTGCATTTTGCATTTTCTTTGACTGTTGTGTTAATGTTTTCGGTGATATCTTCTGCACTTGAGATTCTCTTTCCTATCTCTTGCTTTCTGTTGGTCATGTGTGTATCTATGGCTCTTAGTCTCTTTCTTAGGTTTTATAACTCCAAGGTTGTCTCCCTTTGTGATTTCTTTATGTTTCTAGTTCCATTTTTATATCCTGGTTGGTTTTGTTCAGTTCCTTCACCTGTTTGGTTGTGTTTTCCTGTAATTCTTTAAGGGATTTTTGTCTTTCCTCTTTAAGGCTTTCTACCTGTTTACCTTTGTTCTCTTGTATTTCTTTAAGGGAGTTATTTATGTCCTTCTTAAATTCCTCTATCATCTTCATGAAAAGTGATTTTTAAATCAGAGTCTTGCTTTTCTTGTGTGTTAGGGTAACCAGGACTCACTATTTTGGGAGAATTTTGATGATGTCAAATGGCCTTGGTTTCTGTTGCTTATGTTCTTGCCCTTGCCTTTCACCATCTGATTGTTTCTCTTGTTAGTTGGTCTTGCTGTCTCTGACTGTGACTTGTCCCTTCTGCAAACCTCTATGTCAGTACTCCTGGGAGACCAATCCTTCCTTGGTGCAATTTAGGTATGGAGAGCTGTAGTATGGGATCAGCTCTGGGGTGCAGATTGAAACCAGCATGATCCTGTCCCCAGCTTTTTATTGGTTCCTGTGTCCTGCTGGATCTGAGAGAGCATCCCTTGGTGCAAGAATTTGAAAAAAGTGGTGATCTTACCTGTGCTCAAAGATGTGAAGGCACTCTTAAGAGACCAGCTTTCTCCTGGTGGTATTTGTTCACGTAGCTCTGTGGCACAGGATCAGCTCCAGATGCAGATGGAAATAGGAAGGTTCCTCTCTCAAGCTGCTCCTTGGTTCCTATGTCTTGAGGGTTCGGGGTGGCTTCCTTTGAGCAGCAATGGTGGTCTTATTGATGCTATCAGGCTTGTCTGCACTCCTGGCAGACCAGCTCTTTCCTGATCATATTTGTGTATGTAGTTCTATCCCCATCATGTTAAATATTTTACTTATTTACATTCCAGACATTGTTCCCTCCCTGTGCCCCAATAGTTCCTCATCTCATTCGCCCTCCCCTTTACATCTGATAGGGTCCTCCTCACCCATATACCCCTTCCATAGGGCCTCAAGTCTCTACAGGATTAGTTGCATTCCTCTCCCACTGAGGCCAGACAAGGCAGTCCTCTGGATTATATTTTCCATGGGTCTCGTCCCAGTCCTGTTTGGTATATGCTCCTTTTCTGGTGTCTCAGTCTCTGGGAACTGGAAGGGGTCTGAGTTTGCTGAGAGAACTATGTCCCTTCATGTTATAAGTGTTGTAGAGATCAGGGATACAAGGCGTATAACTAAACACAGTAACAGTAATGTATAGCAAACCAATAGTTAGTTTCAAATTAAATGGTGAGAAAATTGAAGCAATCCCACTAAAATTAGGGAAAAGACAAACAACAAACAAACAAACAAAAAATCCTAAGGCACCTTCAGTAAACACCATCATCAAAGTGACTGGATACAAAATTAACTCCAAGAAAGCAATAGCCCTACTTTATACAAATGATAAACAGGTTGAGAGAGAAGTTATAGAAACAATAACTGGATTGAATGTTGAATGTAGTCATTAATGGGGGGTCATCAGTTTTCATGGGTGGCAAACAGTGGAGTCTCTGTTGATTTCTGTGGCCCCTTGTCTCTTGTGTACTCAGGTGGCACTGTAATACTTCTGGGAGTTGAGAATGAGGTTCTAGTCTGCACTTTCCCTCACACTGTCCACAAGCCAGGTAGGAAAGGGAAGGAAGAACCCAGATAGAAGTGGATTCAGGCTTGATTCCAAGTGAGTACAGAAAGAACAGAGGGGCTAGAAGAGAGAAGGCCTTCTCTTGAAGAATTAGATATGGCTATTTATAAGGAAGGCACCCTCTAACACACAACTCTCTTTGGCAGCTGTTGATGACGAGACAGTCCATACTTTCTTTGATGTTGGATATAATACACCTTACTCAAGGTGAGCCAGGGATTAATTATCTTTTGTAGAATAGAATTCTCAGTAAGGGAAGCTCATTGGCTAGACATTGGGAGCCTATCTAGATACTTCATTAGCACCTTCAGTAAGCACCATCAGCAAAGAGGCTGGATACAAAATTAACTCCAAGAAAACAATAGTCCTACTTTATACAAATGATAAACAGGTTGAGAAAGAAGTTATGGAAACAGTAACAATGGTTGTCTACTGGGCTGTATCTTGCTTTGCCTCTGGGATGCCTTGAACACAGTCAAAATGCTGATCATTTTCTACTAAATTTTATGCTATATGACTGATTGACATTGTCCTCTCAGTAGGATGTCATGGTTATAGTATAGGTAGAGTTAGACAGGTAGCTGGCCCGATACCTATCATTCTTAATTCTGAGTTTTATGAGGTTTGGAATCACACGACCTTATCACTTTTTTTCTCTGGCGTAATGGTCCACTTGTTACATAGCTCACCACTTTCTCCCTAGTCCTTAAATATGGTACTTGAAGTACTAGCTAGAACAAAAAGACAACTAAAGGAGATCAAGAGGATAAAAATTGGAAGGGAAAGAAGTGAAAGTAACCCTATTCACTGACAATATAGTAGTATACTTAAATGACCACAAAAATTCTACCAAAAAAAAACTCCAAACCAAACCAAACCAAAACCAAAAACAACAACAAAAACAAAAACCAACAAACAAACAAAAATCATAAGGCACCTTCAGCAAACATCTTCAGCAAAGTGGTTGGATATGAAATTAACTCCAAGAAAACAATAGCCCTACTTTATACAAATGATAAACAGGTTGAGAAAGATGTTGTAGAAAGAATACCAATCACAATAGCTACATATAAATTTTCTTGATGTAATTCTAATCAAGCAAGTTAAAGACATGTAAGACAGGAACTTCAAGTTTTAAGGGAACTGAAGAATATAATCCCCCGAATTCACCAACCAGGTAGGTCTTAGAGATATTTCAGAATATCAAGTGACAATCACAGAGCCTTTATGGGACTGCTAAGATACAGAAAATGTGGTACATTTATACAATGGAGTACTACTCAGCTATTAAAAACAATGAATTCCTGAAATTCTTAGGCAAATGGATGAATCTGGAGACTATCATACTGAGTGAGGTAAACCAATCACAAAAATACACACATGGTATGCACTCACTGATAAGTGGATATTAACCCAGAAGCTTGAAATACCCCAAAACAATCCACAAACCACAAGAAACTCAAGAATAAGGAAGATCAAAGAGTGGGTACTTCAATCCTGCTTAGAAGGGGTAACAAATTACCCATGGAAGGAGTTGCAGAGATAAAATATAGAAGAAAGCCTGAAGGAAGGACAATCCAGAGACTGCTCCACTTGGGAATCCTTCCCATATTCAATCACCAAACCCAGACACTATCGTGTATGTCAACTAGTGTTAGTTGAAAAGAGCCTCATATAACTGTCTCCTGAGAGGCTCTGACATTGTCTGACTAATACAGAAGTAGCGGCTCACAGGCATCCATTGGACTGAGCACAGGGTCTCCAATGAAGGAGCTAGAGAAAGGACCCAAGGAGCTAAAGGGTTTACAGTCCCTTAGGACGAGCAACAATATGAACTAACTAGTACCCTTAGAGCTTCCAGGAACTAAACTATCAACCAAAGAGTACACATGGTGGGACTCATGACTCCAGCTGCATTTGTAGCAGAGGATGGCCTAGTTGGTCACCAATGGGAGGAGAGGCCCTTGGTTCTGTGAAGGTTCTATGCCCCAATGTACGGGAAGGTCAAGGCCAGGAAGTGGGAGAGGGTGGATTGGTGAACAGGGGGAGTGGGGAGGGAACAGGTGTTTTTTTTTGTTTGTTTGTTTTTGTTTTTACCCAGAGGGGAAACCAGAAATCAAGATATCACTTGATATGTAAAAAAAAGAAAATATCTAAAAAAAAATTTGGGAATGGGAATTTTTGACTCATTTGCCTCCTTGTGTGACCTTTTGTCTCCTACTGGATTGCCTAGTCCAAATTTCATATGAATGTGGCTAGTCTTACTGTGTTTTGTATGCCGTGTTTGTCTCATGTCACTAGGAAGCCTGTCTTTTTCTGAAGGAAAATAGAGGAGCAGTATAATAGGAGAGAGGAGGGAAGTGTGACTGGGAGGGGCGGAGGAATGGGAGGCTAAGATCAGTATATCACATATAAAAGAGAACTAAATTAAAGGGCAAAATGAATCTCAAAGAAGCTGACTTGAAAAATGCTTTTAAAAGGAAGGCAAACAACACCATTGAAAGACGCAGCAAACTAAGGTGAGGGGGAGAAGCTTGGCCCTTTCAGTTTCTTCCTTTCCTCCTTCATTCATTTTCTACCTTCCCCTCCCTTTCCTCTTCCCTCTTATCTTCCTGTTTATATCATTCTTTCCTTCCCTCTCCCCATTCCGCTCTTTCTTTCCTGTTTTCACTTGGTTTTTGTTGGATTGCTGAGAATTCAACACAGTGTGTCATGTATACTAAGCACCTATTGCATCAATGAGCTCTACCACACCCCCTGTTCCTATAGAAACAAGCCAACAAAAAAACCAAGCATTGCGTGTGAGAAGGTCTGACAAGGAGACATAAGACCTTACTTATTTATTATAATTTACACCTGAAAGATAAAGGTTTACTACTCAGAAGCTATTATTTTTAAAATTAAGATTGGTTAAAATATTTGGACTCTAGCTTTCCAATCTCATTATATAGTGTATATTTACATTTTCAGACTAACTCTAGAAAAGAAACATTTTTTAATGTATTCTTTCATCCTTTTTCTTCAAACTTTCAGAATTATAAGAATTTTGCGGCTTGCTTCTGTAATTTTTATACCATCCAGATATCTTTTCTCCTGAAGGACAATGTCATGAATATGCTCCTGATATCATATATTAAAAGCAAGCATTTCAAATTATTCAATAGTTTAAAATATTTATTATATTCCAAAGTATGATACGTAAGTCTGCCTTATATTTCAAACACTGGTGGAACTATGTATCATGTGTGATTTTTGCATTTTGACTTGGGTCAAAAATTTGCAACTATGTTATCTGTGCTTCAATATAGTGATATATACATATGTATCATTACATACATATATATAATGCACATACATGTATATATGCAATATAGTGATATGTATATATCTATCTCTATCTCAGCTATATAAAAATATAGATTTATAGACTATACTGATATGTGATACAGTGTTTGCAGGGTCCTGGACTTGATTCTTCCATTTCCAGTGAAAGAAAATGAGAAGAGAAGAAACTGAAGTTGGATATTTCCTTTTTCATGTAAATCTCCTTTTTGTGGAACTTTAATATACAGTTATGGTAAAATAGTTCCTCCATCAAGATGAGGATCTAGAAATTTGCAAATAAGTAACCACAGGACTGAATTTCAGATCACAATGTGGTTCCGATCAGGACAAGTATAATGTCTGTCTAAGAGACCTTTCCTATTTCTGGCTTGAAATATCTTGATGGAAACAATTTAAAGATGAAAGTACTTCTTATTTTGGCTCACAGTGGGAGGGTAGAGTACATTTTACTGAGGAAGCATTGTACCAGGATCTAGATTTATATAGTCAGGAAGAAGAAAACAGTACACTCTCACACATTTCTACCTCTCTGTCTCATTCAATTCAGGACTCAGGTTCAAGAAATCATGCCTCTCACTTTGGGGGTGGGTATCCCTCTTCAAACTGCAATATATAACAATCCATCACATACTTGGCCATAGTCAAACCTAAGAAAATCCTCACCTGTGTGTGTGGAACCTTGTCGTAAGGTGAGATATATCCACCCATATTAAACTGTAGAATTTATTTGGTTTTTTTTAGATTTATTTATTTATTATATGTAAGTACACTATAGCTGTCTTCAGATACCCCAGAAGAGGGCATCAGATCTCATTATGGATGGTTGTGAGCCACCATGTGGTTGCTGGGATTTGAACTCATGACCTTCGGAAGAGCAGTCAGCATTCTTAATCAATGAGCCATCTCTCCAGCCCAACAGTAGAATTTAAACAGAAGGTTTTGATGTAGAAGAGTTTGGAAATGAGCATGACATTCGTCAGGAAACTGGCTGCCCTATTTCTATCCTAGCTATGATGTACATTTTAGAATGTACATGAGAATAAAAACAGTCCTTGTGTGCTAATATATTTAAATAATTCATCCCCGTTGGTGGAACTGTTTGGGAAAGTTTAGAAAATGTGTCACTATGAGTGGCCTTGATGTTTCAAAAGAATCATCTTGTTCCCTTCATTTTAGCTGCCTCCTGTTTGAAGCTCTGACATGCCAGCAGTCAGTTTTTCCTACTGCTATGCCTTTGGCCCACTGACATAGAATCTAAACCTTTGTACCTGTAAACTGATATAAATTCTCCCTCTCATAATTTGATTTGTTCATGGCCTTTTATAACAGCAATAGAAAAGAAACCAACACACCAGTATAACCCTTGTGGTTGTTTGAAGAGGTTTGACATGCGTAGACTCATGTGTTTGAATGCTTGGCCTACAGGCGGTGAGTGACACTAGTAGGAGGTGAGTTATTGTTGGCATAAGTATATCTTTGTGGTAGGAAGTATGTAACTGTGAGGTGGGCTTTGATATCTTGTTCTCAACTTCTATCCAGTGTAGAAGAAACAGTGTCCTCTGCCTTTGGAGTAAGATATGGAAATCTTGGATCCTCCTCCTGCACCATGCCTTTCTACATGCTGCCTTATTAGTTGATATGATGATAATTGTCTGAGCCTCTGAAACGGTAAGCCAGCACAAAATAAATCTTGTACTTTATAGGAGTTGCCTTGTTCATAGTTTCTCTTTACAAAAATGGAATCCCAAACTAAGACAACCCTTTAGCTACCCATGTCCAGGAACGCTACATTCAGGAATTGATTGGATTTGCTCTATTTTCTCTGTGGAGGCTTCTAGAGTTTGAAACATCCAGTTTGACTACACTTCAAATTAACTTATCAGTATATCAATAAAAGATTTCCAAATGGGTTAAATTTTGAAAAATATGGTTCCATTTCTATCTCTGAGCATCTATTAGGAATTTCTTCCTGACTTAATTGACTATCATGGCAGGACCTCAGGTGACTTTTGCTATCCTAGGCAATGATGCTGGGGTGCAATATTGGGTACATTCCAGAAAATTTGTACGTTTGTTTCTTGATGCCTGCATCTCATTGCTAGACTTACCATAAAACAGCAGATATTTATTCTCTCATATCTCTGGAGCCTAGAAACTCAGAATCAGGCTGTCCATATAGCTTCTTTCTTCTGTGACTTCTCTCCTTTTATTCTGCTTACATTTTCTCTGTGTCTACACACATGATCTTCGTTAGCATTAATATTATCTACTTCATGTAGCTAACTATCCATGTTTGATTGAGACTCTAATTATCTTAGTTGACCTTACCTTCCCCTTTAAAGTTTCTATAAGTAATATAGTCACATTCTGAGTATCAAGGTGGTGACATATGTCCTGAATCTGGATCATCTACAAAATGTCCACAAACATCCCAGGTCCTATTGACTTTCTCCAGGATCTTTTATTTTCCTGTTTCTCATGGCTTGTAGGGTTAGATACACTCAAGGCATGCTTTCCTGTCATGAACCCAAACCCATGATCTCATGTGTAGATGGATACAACAGCTCTCAGAATTCCAAGTTAAGTCATGGAGGGCCAGAATTTAACTTTTAAAATCATTAGCATTACATTTTCACAGCATGCAAGGCCATTCCCAAATGATAAGTTCAGAAGAATTTAGTATCTTATGCTTTTTACTTATTTACTGCTCCAAATCTCTCTGTGGTAGCTTTCCCTATTTTCTTACTTTGTGTTCATTTGGTTGGATAGAGTGTGATTCAGATAGAGGAATTTTCTACTATAACCTGTACTATCCACAAAAGAAGCTCAAACTTGAATTGAGGACAGCCAATTTAAGAATTCTTCTTGTATGCTTCTCTTAATTTGTTCTTTTCTTCCTTCTGTTTTGGAGTGGAGGATTGGAATCATTTCCCCACACTTGCTAACTTCATGCTCACTATTAAGTTACTAACCCAGCCCCATCTCTACCATCATTTCTTCATTTTAATTACAGTAAGCTATTAGGATTTTTGGTAATAAGTTAAGTGGAGAAAGAATAAAAATACATCAAAGCAGACAGAAATAACCACTCATTTGCATCTCTATGATGAATTATAATGGACAACTGTTTAAAAGGAAAAAAATCCATTCTTAGCTCCTGCTTTCTGTCCCACATGATGTATGCCTTCATGAGACATAGGCACAGTCAGATGTGCTGTTTACTTATTCCAAGGAAATTTTCATTGAAACTAAGTTTGAAACCAGAAATAACTATTAGGTGACAACAGTAAAAAACTTATTATTTATCCTCACATTCTCATAAATAATGCTCTGCTTTCTCTTGCTGTATATACTTTACCAAGATTTCCAGTGTGAATATTTTATGTCCTTAAAATGATCAAATGGAATAGCATGGAAGGGCACAGATTACATATCTGATACATATACAATAGTGTTTTTATATTTGCGTGCATCACTGAACACACAGGGAAATATGACTTAAAAATCTTTATTGTTTCTTAAATTAATTTTTAATTTGCATAAATTAATATAGGACTCTAGTTTCAGGTTCAGTTTCACCCTGTATTGTTCCCTAACCACTTCTTCTTTCCTAACTCTTGAAACTTCCCCAAATGCTTACACTAAGCAAACTTTCCTCTCAGTAAAATAATTTTTTCTCAAGACTGCACTTCTGCAAATTACTGCCTTGGACTTCCTTGCATTGATGGGAAGAAAGGGGGAGTTTATGGTGGGAGAATACAAATGCAGTTTTTCAGAAATATTTTCTAGTATGCCATGAGTTCTAATAGCTAGGTCCTTAGAGTAGGTTTACAAAATGGCTCCAGCTGCATGTGTAGCAGAGGATGGCCTTGTTGGACATCAATGAGAGTAGAGGCCCTTTCTCCTATGAATGCTTGATGTCCCAATGTAGGGGAATGCCAGGACAGAGAAGTAGGAGTAGGTAGGTTGGTAAGCAGGGGGAAGGGGTATGTGATGAGAGGTTTTTGGAGAGGAAACTAGGAAAGGGGATAACATTTGAAATGTAAATAAAGAAAATATCTAATTAAAAAAAGGAAAAAAGTATTATGAAGCCTTTAAGGGGAGTGAATGACTCGGGTAGCTTGGTGATTGCTATTTATGAGGACTGTGAACCCCTGGTCCATTTTCTTCTGTTTGTAATGTTTTAGTGGGCATTCTTTGCTTTGTCATTATATCCCTACTGCAATTAATCTGCCTTTGCGTATGTCTTATATCAAGTGGACCACTGATAGATCATAAGTTATAAAATTATGTACTATAAAACTATAAAGTTATAAAAGTATACAACTTCTCTTTATTAACATCAGAAATTTTATTCCAAATAATTTGGTTACTAGGAAGATATCTAACACAGAGGCTACTCTTTGATTCTAATGTCTTCTTTTGCAATCTTTGGAAGCACCTTACAGCATGATTTGAGGAGATAATGTAATATTAGTGAGTGACATTAGGAAAAGTTTGATTGAGACAGGCCTCTGAAGGCAAAATTTAGGAAATGTCTACTATTGTTTCTCTCTGAGAAACATTCAACAAGCAACTTCTATCTACCGTCTGCTTCTATAGCATGAGGATCAGCGTAGTCAGCCATGTGCTGAGCCCCTCAAATTGACTCTCATCACATGTCTCTGTGCAGATACTCTAATGTGAGTCAAATCTACCAGGCTCAAAAAATTGATATAAATTATCTATTTCATAAACACCATGTGGCAGGCATTAAGGAAAAACATTAAGGAAGCACTTTATAGCTCTGTCTTATGTAGGTATGTATTCCAGGTAAGTGCACTACTTATGTCATAAACAAAGAGACATAAAGAATTGAAAGTCTATGCTGGGCACTGGTAGTACACACCTTTAATCCCAGCACTTGGGAGGCAGAGCCAGGCAGATTTCTGAATTCTAGGCCAGCCTGGACTACAGAGTGAGTTCCAGGATAGCCAGGGCTAAGCAGAGAAACCCTGTCTCAAAAACAACAATAACAAAATCCAAGTCTCTTAATAACAATAACTAGAGTTGTGATTCAAATTCACATAGTCTGACTGCAATTATGGCTTCAAAATAATTGTCCTCCAGCATTGATCTCCCCTATGAGTTTTTTCTAGTTCTGTCATGGGATAAAGTGGAGAGATGCTTGAGAGGAGAGTTTTTGTTTCTCCTGGACTTCTTCAGCTCCCTCCCTAGGTGAAAAATGCTTTCTTTTCACAAGGCTGTGTACATAGAAACTAAGTTCCTGAGAGCTGCCAAATAATCATCTATTTAAAATGTACTTCAGTGACATGGATAATGTCATATAGAGCAATTCATATATGATGCAAATATTTATAGTATGCTCACTATGAGCTAGGAGTTACTATCTGAACATGTGTATTATTGGTAGATAAAAGAGACTGTATAGCTGCTTTTATGTAACTTAGCTTCTACTAGGAGAAATGATAGTAATAAATGAATATGCATATATAATAAATAAGACATACAAATGTCTTATAAAATAATACATAATTAAAAAGTTTTCAGATGGCTAAAGAAATAATAATCTATTGAGAATTTAGAACATGAAAATTGAGAAGTATTTATGTGACCATCATTGGGAAGAGAACTTTTCTTGATTTCTTCATATATTTTGGAAATTAATTCTATGTCAGATATATAGTTAGTGAAAATATTTTCACATTGTATAGGCTGCTGTTTTGTGCTATTGATGATATCTTTTGCCTTATAAAAGCTTTTCAGTTTTATGAGGTACCATTTATTAATTGTTGATCTTAAGGCCTGTGCAATTGGTGGTCTCTTCAGGAAGACATATTCTATGTCTATTCACTCAAGGCTATTCCCCTCTTTCATTTTTATCAGGTTCAGTGTTTCTTGTTTTTTGTTGATACGTGGTACATTTGGACTAAAGTTTTGAGCAGTGTGATAAATATGAACTTATTTGCATTCTTCTACACACCACTATCAGTAAACCAGCACCAAGTGTTGAATATGCTATGTTTTTTTCAAGTGTGTAATTCTGGATTCTTTTATCAAAACCAAGGAATCCATAGGTATGTGGATTTTTATATAGGTCTTTGATTTTGTTCTACTAATCAACTTCTCTATTTATGTAAATACCATTCATTTATATTACTAGATCTCTATGGTACAACTTAAAATCACAAATGTTGATACTTCCAGTTTTTCTTTTTGGTGGTTGTTATTGTTCTTATTACAGGAATGGTTAAATTATTAAGTTTTTGTTTTTCCATTTGAAGTTGAATATCATATTTTCAAGGTCTGTAAAGAATTATCTGGTAATTTTCCTGGGAATTGCATTTAATCTACAGATTAGTTTTTGTAAGGTGGACATTTTTACTATGTTAATTCTACAAATCCATGAGCATGAGATATTTTTCAACTTCTGATATCTTCTTTAATTTTTTCTTCAGAAACTTGAATTTTTTGTCATATAACTTTTTTACTTGCTTGGTTAGACTTATCCCAGGATATTTTATATTATCTGTGGATATTGCAAAAGGTGTAATTTTAATTTCTTTCTGAAACCATTTATCATTTATATATAGGACAGCTGCTGATATTTTTGAGTTAATTTTGTATCCAGCCAATTTCCTGAAGATATTTATGAGTTTTAGGAGTTCCCTGGTAGAATTTTGGTGCTTGCTTATATACACTAATCATATCATCAACAAATAGAAAAAATTAGTCTTCTTCCTTTGCAATTTTTATCCCCTTGATTTCCTTTAGTTGTCTTCTTGAACTAACTAAAAATTAAAATACTGTATTGGATGGATACAGAAAGAGTTGGCACTATTTTCTTCATGATATCAACAAACTAAATGATCTATTGAGAAATGTAATACAGAGTTAGAGAGACTTCTCAACAGAGGAATTTCAAATATCCAAGAATACTTAAATAAATGTTCAACATTCTTAGCCATCAAGAAAATCAAAATGGAAATCAAAATGACTCCAAGACTCTTTTATTCTTCAGAATGGCTAAGAGCAAAATCTCAATGGACAGCTCATGCTGACTAGGATGTGGATCAACACTCCTCAATTGTTGGTAGAAATGCAAACTTGTACAGTAAATATGAAAATCAATATGGCAGTATCTAAGGAATCAGTCTATCTAACCAAGCTACACCACTCCTGAACATGTATCCAAAAGATGCTGCGTCCTACCACAAAGATATTTGCTCAACTAAGTTCAGAGCAGCTTCACTGACATTCTAGACAGTGAAAACAACAAAGATGCACAATAACCAATAACCAAGGACTGGGTAAAGGAAACATAGTACAGTTACACAATGGAGTATTACTCAGCTACAATGACAGCATGAAACTTGCATTCAAATGATTAGATAAAGAAAAAAACTCATCCTGAAAGAGGTAATCTAGACCAACAACAAAAGAGAAATAGAAGTGATGGTTAGCCCAATTATCTTCAGAGAGTCTTTATCAAGAAACTGATGGAAACAAGTTGAGAGACCCATAGCCAAACATTAGGTAGAGCTCATAGAATGCTGTTGAATTGGAGAAGAAATGATTGGAGGATCCAGAGGAGTCAAGTACACCACACACACACACACACACACACACACACACACACACACACACACACACCAGAAGCAAGAACCCTGTACTCATAAAGACACATTGAGGCTGGGAGCATGCCAGGGTCTAATGTGTACCCTCTACATATATGTTATAGTTGTGTTGCTTAATTTTTTTTGTGGGTCTCCTAACAGAAGGACTCAGTGTTGTTTTTGATGCTTTTGCATGCTTTTTAGACCTTTGTTCTACTATGTTGCCTCATTCAACTTTAATATGTGTTAAAGTGCCTGAACTTATTGTAACTTGATATGGTGTTTTTGGTCAATATACTAGGAGTCGTTTGATGTTCTGAAGGGAAAAAGTGGAGGATTGGGTGGTAATGGAGAAGGTGGCATGAGGGACTTGGAGAAGAGAAGAGTGGGGAAACATCTTTATTCATGCAATATATGAGGAAAAGTAAGAAAACAGGGGACACATGGACATGATATAAATAGGTTAAAATTCCTTTCCACCAATCCAAACCTACAGAGAAGATTGGAAGCAATACTTCAGATTGAGGATAGGAATAAGCATAGCAAAGATCATTTCAATGAAAGTAAACCTAAAGTTACTGATACACAAAATATGATGATGAACAAAACCAGAATACAACAAAAGAAAACTACAATCAACTCTTATCTTTTAATGTAACTTTAAAGGTCCAGGGCCGATTTCTGGGCCAGTGTCCTGAGCAGGCCTTGGGCACAAGCTCTGCAACCAGTCCCACAACACCCAGAGGAAGTTCGACTCCCAGATGCTCTGATACTCTCAGGATCAGAGGTGAGGAGGACCCAACATCTGTCCCATCAGACCTGTGGGCCTGTGGGACCAGGCACACAAGAACTCCACCAGCAGAGTGGCTCAGGTTCCTTCAGGTCTCTCTGGGCTGGTGTCCTGAGCAGATGTTGGGTTCAAGCTCTGCAGCCAGTCCCACAATACCCAGAGAAATCTGCTGCACTCTCAGGTACTTTAACAAGCTCAGGGTCACAGGATCCCAGAATCACAGGATCACAGAGACAGTCTGACTCTGAGGAGTTTGGACACAACTAGGATCACAGGAAGGACTGACTCCAGTCCGATTTAGCAAGGGCAAGTAGCACTAGAGATAATCAGATGGCAGGGGCAAGCATAAGAAAATAAACAACACAAACTAAGGTTACTTGGCATCATCAGAACTCAATACTCCACCATAGCAAATCCTGGACACACCATCACACTGGAAAAGCAAGATTCAGATATAAAATCACTTCTCAGGATGGTGATTCAGGACCTTAAGAAAGACATAAATAGCACCCTCAAAGAAATACAGGAGAACACAGGTAAAGAGCTAGAAGCTCTTAAAGAGGAAACACAAAAATACCTTAAGAAACTACAGGAAAACACAATCAAACAGGTGAAGGAAATGAGCAACACCATCCAGAATCTAAAAATGGAAACAGAAACAACAAAGAAATCAGAAAGAGAGACAACCCTGGAGTTACAAAACCTAGGAAAGAAATCAGGAGTCATAGATGCAAGCATCACCAACAGAATACAAGAGATAGAAGAGAGAATCTCAGGGGCAGAAGACACCATAGAAAACATTGACACAATAGTCAAAGAAAATGAAAAAACCAAAAGCTCCTAACCCAAAACATCCAGGAAATCCAGGATGCAATGAGAAGACCAAACCTAAGGATAATAGGTTTAGAAGACAGTGAAGATTCCCAATGTAATGGGCCAGTAAATATCTTCAACAAAATTATAGAAGAAAACTTCCCTAACCTAAAGAAAGAGATGCCCATGAACATACAAGAAGCCTATAGAACACCAAATAGACTGGACCAGAAAAACAATTTCTCCCATCACATAATTATCAAAATACCAAATGCATTAAACAAAGAAAGAATAATAAAATCAGTAAGGTAAAAGGTCAAGTAACATATGAAGGCAGACCTATCAGATTTATACCAGACATCTCACTAGAGACTATGAAAGCTATAAGATCCTGGAAAGGTTGGTACAGACCCTAAGACAACACAAATGCTAGCCCAGGCTACTATACCCAGTAACACTCCCAATTAATATAGACGGAGAAAACAAGATACTTCATGACAAAATGAAATTTACACAATATCTATCCAAAAAGCCAGCCTTAAAAAGGACAATAGATAGAAAATGACAACACAAGGAGGGAAACTACACCCTAGAAAAAGCAAGAAAGTAATCTTTCAACAAACCCCATAGAAGATAGCCACACAAACATAATTCCACCTCTAACAACAAAAATAACAGGAAATAACAATCACTTTTCCTTAATATCTCTTAACAACAATGGACTCAATTGCCCCCAAAAGACATAGACTAACAGACTGGATATGAACTAGGACCTAGCATTTTGCTGCATGTAGGAAATGTACCTAGGGACAAATACAGACAATACCTCAGAGTTAAAGGTTGGAAAACAATTTTCCAAGCAAATGGTCCTAACAAGATGGAGTAGCCATTCTAATATTAAATAAAATCAACTTTCAACCAAAATTATCAAAAAAGATAAGGAAGGACACTTCATACCCATCAAAGGAAAAATCTACCAAGATGAACTCTCAAGTCTGATTTAGTTTCCAATCATCAACTGTCATTCTCCATGATCCATCTGTCTTCTACACTGGTCACATTTGAGAGATAAAGGGAGATGTAGTGGTAACAACCACCCCTGCAATTTCTCCATCAATAAGATACTGGTTTTGATTCACTAATTTCTTTGGCAGAGGTAACTCTAAAGTCTTCCATTTAGCCTTTGCAACCATAAAAGCACACACTCCACACATCAGGGAACCAATGCGAGGATTCTGCCAACTTAGAAGTTAGATATACTTCGGAGTATATCTTTCCCAATTATACATTCTATAGCTGCAGAAATGACCACAGGATGTGTTTGAGGACCTATTGTTCCTACTGTGAGTCAATCATCAGCCAAAACTCCATTAATCACCACACCTCCATAAATTGGTACTTTAACTGGAGGGCAACAATGTTTCTTGGAGTCTCCTGGATTCAGGGTCAATTCAGACGAGTATCCAATAGACCATGAAACATCTGATTATTTCCTTTCCCCCACTGTACAGTTACCCTTATAAAAGGCTAAAGATTCCTCTTGTGAAAAACAGGACAAAGACTAATAGCAAAACTTTTAGATCACACATTTATTCACACATTTATTCAAGGGGTTCTGGGTCTGCAAACTGGTTCAAGACTACAAATTGATGTACTGGCCAAGATTTTTTTTTTTTTTGCTATGAACTAATGAAGCCTTTCTTTCATTTGTTTGAGAACTTTTCTGCTTACACAGATCAAACATATATGCAGTAGGCTTCCTATCTATTTCTTGCCTGGAAATACCATGAATAATTAGCCAGTATCAAAGGTGTATATGAGTTATGTCATTATAAAATTGGCCTTTCTTGTGCTAACCATTATGGGCTAGGTCATTATGAATGCTATTTTGTCTATACTGCCTATTATAATAACTATGATCACCTTGTCTCTGTTGATTCAATGCTGCTTCCTGGACCTTGCTACCTCAGGGCCTAATTAAACCCTTTGCATTTAGTTCATTCAGTTGAGCAGCAGCATCTCCAACTCTAAAGTCTGGCACAAGGAAAAGGGCAAGAATAAAACTCTTCAAATGTCTTTGTGCCCCTCACCTGTTTGTATCTTATAAGATTGATGAAGGGCATATCTTCTGGGCCTTAGGATTGTGGAGATTATGTTTTACATAACATATTCACTCTAGAATTGCAGTTTCTCTGAGCTTTAAAATCACCTCATGAACATTAAGCCAAGTAATATCGAGTAACTCCCACTCCTTTTTGGTTGGTATGTCCTCCAATTCTAGATTGAAATTCATTCCAAATATAGTCAAGTTGACAACCAAGAATAGACATTACCATAGACATTCTTGAATTCTTTTAATAATGAAAATAAAGATACCAAAAATATAATTCAATATGCACAGCATTAAAGCTCTGGGATAACAATACAAATGCCTCTAACAATAAAAAACAACAGGAAATTGTGAGCTGAAGTTGTCCTTCTAATGGTGTCTCCTGAGGAGTCTTCAATGGCTTCTAATCAGCATCTATTTCCACGATGTTCCTCTACAAGAAAGGTGATGGCAGATATTTAGGCTCCGATGAAAGGGAAAACTATGGAGAATCAATTCTGACTGGATACTTCATTCATCATTTACAAATTATTTTAGTTCTATAGTGTCCTTGATACAGCTCTTCTCTTAGCACTCCTGTCCTGAGTGAATAAGATACCCATATCAACAAAGTTATGTGTAGCATTTCAGTGTAGCTCCTGAATCATGTAATCTTCTGAGTCTATTCTCCATGATGACAGACAGATCAAAGCGAGAAACAGTCATTTTTACAGGCCACTTGAAATGTCAAAATTTTGGCACATAATCTAGGTTGATCTTTTCCATGGACTCTTTGTCTTTTTCTGTAATCACCTCAAATAGGAGGTTTGAGGCTAATACAGGATATCCTACCCCCAGGCCAAAGGTCATCCTATCTTCTAGAACACATTGAGTATCTCTATTGATCCTGGACTGACAATTCTACAATATGAACAGACGTTCTGGAAGGTTAGGATGTGTGAAAGTACCCTTTGAGATTCTTGAGGAAGCTCTATGTCTAAATAATATGTAATGAACAGTATGACCCTTCTATTGATCTTGCCCCTTCTATGAGCTCCATAGATTAACATCAGTCTGGTGTTTGGAATATGAATTGTTCCCTATATAGTATCCCTATATATATGTAGGATACTGAATCTTGGTTCCAAGTTGGTGTTGCTCTTTGGAAGGTTTAGGTGGTGTAGCACTGCTAGAGGAAGTACTTCACAAATACTGAACTTTGAGATTAAATGCTTTTTACACTTCCTATTTCTTCAATCTGGCTCATCCTTTCTGCTTAAGAATGTGAGCACTCAGTTGTCTGTATTGGCTGCTACCATTCCCCAGCATTATGAACTGATGAGACACTGAAATAGTAATAGGCCAAATAAACCCTTTCATCCATAAACTATTTTAGTCATAGATTTCTGTCACAGTAATAGAAATTTAACTAATGTATCTTTATCCCTCCTAACTTACGTTTTGGCACTTTGCCTCCTGTGCCTGTAAATGACAGTGACAGCAGTTAGCAGCAGTAGTTTGGATCCAAGGAACACAGCTGCAAGGATTTTAGCAATACCTGATGTCTTCAGTTCTGAAAATGAAGGAGTAGGAGAACCCATTAGAAAAAGCACATCAGTTGTCTATTCTTGGCCCACTGGTTGACTTCTAAGGCCAACAAAGCTCTGAGGAGTTTGAGTGTGTTCTCGTTCCCCATTAAATGCACTAGTTCAACTTAGAAAGCATGGTAAAGAAGACGCCTACATGTAGAAGAATGAAAATACATGTATATTTTCCAACCTACGCAAAACTAGATTCAAGTGAAACAAAGACTGCAACATAAGACAAGATCCAATAAATCTCATAGAAAAGAAACTGGGAAATACCTGTGAATACATAGAAACTGGATACAATTTCCAGAACAGAATAACAATGACTCAGGCTCTAAGACCAACAATTGATAAATGGAACCTCATTAAACTGCAAAGTTTCTGTAAGAAAAAGGACACTGTCAATAGGACAAAACAGCAACCTAAATATTGGGAAAGGATATTCAACAAGCCCACATCTAACAGAGGGGTAATACTCAAAATTTACAAAGAACTCAAGGAAGTAGTCACGAAGAAAACAAATAACACAATTGAAAATTTTGTTTATAGGGCTAAACAAAGAATTCTCAACAGAGGCCTCTGGAATGGTTGAGAAACACTTAATGTTCAAAATCCTTAGTCATAAGGGAAAAGAAAATCAAAAGTACTCTGAGGTTCTATCATACATCCATTAGAATAGCTAAGAAAAAAAAACTTAAGAGATAGCACATGCTGGTGAGAATGGGAGAAATAAGATCATTTTTTAATTGCTGGTATGAGTGAAAATTTCTATAACCACTTTCAAAATCCATTTAGTAGTATTAAACTGTGAATGGTTCTACCTCAAGACCTAGTTATACCACCCCTGGGCATATACTCAAAAGATGCTCCAACATTCCACAAAGATACTTGATTAACTATATTCATAGCAGCTTTATTCATAATAGCCAGAAACTGGAAACAACACAGATGTCTATCAACTGAAGAATGGATAAAAAAAATATGGTTATATATACAATGGAATACTATTCAGCTATGAAAAACAAAGGCATGATGAATTTTGCTGGCAAATGGATAGAACTTGAGAATATCATCCCAAGTGAAGTATCCCAGTCCCAAAAGAACAAGTGTGGTAATGTACTCACTTATTAATAGATATTAGTTACAAAATACAGGTACTATGCTATATTACACGATGCAAAAAAGCTAAACAAGAAGGAAGTCACTATAGAAGAATCTTGAATCTCACTTAGAAGGGGAAATAAAATAGTGATAAGAGGCAGATGGAAGGTGGGATTTGGGAAGGAAGGGTTTGGGGGGAGGTATTAGAGCTTCAGGATGTGGGGAAGGACAGGATAGATGGCTAGATGGTCATTAAAATTATTGGAAATCTGCAACTGATAGTGGTGAGCACATGGGAAGATCTCTA
>JADRCC010572215.1:0-12315 GCA_019843855.1 Hylomyscus alleni | reverse complement strand
AGGTAGATTTGAATGAAAGCCAAGTCGAAGGAAAGAACTGAAACACTATTATGATTGACTTCACTCCAAATGTGAGTTTCCCACCAGTGCATTCTTAATTGATAGTGAGATGCAAAGTCTAATGTAAACTCACTGTAGTAACAACATGCACAGTTCTGTGAGTCAGACTTCCACCAAGCTCAAGGAACTCAGGCGGTGGTGCCAGGACTAGAACCCAATGTGACCAGAAGCAGTTGGGGTGGCTTCTCAGGCACCAGCACACATGTGGTGCACACACATACATTCAAACATAGTTCTCAGGCGTGTAAAATAAATAAAAAAAATAAATCAGGGGCTGGTGAGATGGCTCAGCAGGTAAGAGCACTGACTGCTCTTCAGAAGGTCCTGAGTTCGGATCCCAGCAACCACGTGGTAGCTCACAACCACCAGTAATGAGATCGAACACCCTCTTCTGGTGCATCTGAAGGCAGCTACAGTATATTAAGCCAGACCAAGCAGGGCCGGAGCGAGTGGGGCTGGAGAGAGCGGGGCCGGCAGAGGTCCTGAGTTCAATTCCCAGCAGCCACACACATGATAGTTCATGGCCATCTGTACAGCTACAGTGTACTCATACACATAAAAATAAATAAATCTTTAAAAAAAATAAATCAAAAACTAATGTTCTTTTCCTTACTTCTTTTAATTTTTTTAATGATCTTTAAGATTTATTTATTTATGGGATTTGCACACATGCATGCTACAGTCAATACTTGCAAGTCAGAGGATGGCCCTGGGGCTTGAATTCAAGTTGCGGCTCTTGGCTACAAACCCCCTTGCCACTGAGCTATCTTCTAGGCCTTCTTTTTGCTTTTTATTTTTGAGTCAGAGTCTCACTGAGTTGTTTAAGCTGGCTTTGATTTTGCTCTGCAGCCCAAGAGGGCCTCGGCCACTTTGTCTTCATCTAGCTCATGTTGGGATGCCACTGAGGCGGAGGAGGATCTAGACCTTCCAGTGCTGTCTTCATCTAGCTCACGTTGGGATGCCACTGAGGCGGAGGAGGATCTAGACCTTCCAGTGCCCTGCTTCTCCTTTGGCAGTGTTGGAATTACAGTTGTGTATGCAAATATCCCACTACGCGCAATGACAGGGTCTGAGCCCTGAGCCTGTTGAAAGCTGGCCTGGCACTCTTCCAACTGAACTACATCCCTGGCATGCCTTGAACATTTGGTCTTTCTGCTGTAGCCTCGTGGAATGGGAGCTACAGCCCTGCGCCATCAAGCCCAGGGCAATTGTTTTTTCTTGTATGTGTGCAGGTGTGTGTATGTGTCTTCTACATGTGTGCCAGTGTCTGTGGAGCCCAGAAAACTGTGTCTGATCCCACTGAACCTGAGTTACAGGAAAATGTGAACAGTTGGAACCAAACTCAGGATGAAACATTCTGGATTTTTTTTGTTTTGGGGGGGATTTTTTTGGTTTGGTTTTGGTTTTGTTTGTTTTGTTTTGTTTTTCCTAAACAGGACTTCTCTATGTCTGTATAGCCCTGGTTGTCTAGGAACTCACTCTGTAAAGTAGGTTGGCCTCAAACTCAGAGATCTGCCAGCCTCTGTTTTTCAAGTGCTGGAATTAAAGGCATGTATCACCAGTGTCTAGCAAGACCAAGCATTCTTAACTGTTGAGTTATCCCAGCTAAGTTCTTTATAATTACTCCTATCACAGTATAAAAATTTAGCTAGGGAGAGGACTGCATAGGCAATCATAGTCCTGTAGTTCCGGCTCCCAGTGTACACCCAGGAGTTGAACCCAGCAGTGCTTTTCTATAACTATAGTGCTGTAGGGGCTGAAGGACAGCTACAGCTCAATCACCAGGCTCCAGGTTCAGAGACAGATCCTGTCTGAAAAGATAAGGTTGAACGCAATCGAGGAAGATACCTGACCATGACCTCTGGCCTTTAGATGCACAGAGAAGTACGCACATATGTGTTCGTACTGTACAAACTTATATGTACACTTCTCTCGCTCCCCCTCCCCCATTTCCCCAGCTAGAGAAGGAAATGACATAAAATATCAAGTTAACAGTTGCATAATAATTACACTTAAAAAATTAGTAGTAGTAGTAGTGATATGTGTGTGTGTGTGTGTGTGTGTGTGTTCGGGTGTACCCGTACTACAAATTACACATGGAGGTCAGAGGACAACTTTTGGGAATCAGTTCTCGCCTACTCTGTTGAGGCAGGGTTTCTCATCTCCCTTACATTGTGTTCTGAATAGTGGGCCCGCAAGTCTGGGGCAATTTTCCTGATTCTGCTTCTCATCTTGCAGTACAAGTATTGGAATTGCAGATAAATGCCACTGAGTCTGGTGGTGTGTGTGTGTATGTGTGTGTGTGTGTGTGTGTGTGTGTGTGTGTGTGTGTGTGCGTGCGTGTTTTAATGCGAGTTTCAGACATTGAACTCGGGTTTGCACGGCGAGCACCTTCGCCCTCCAAACCGTCTTACTCCTCCTTGTAACAAAGTATTTTCTAGATTAAACAACCTAGGAAATTCTTTGATACCTTAGCTCACTTCTACATGAGAAAGGCGTATGAAAATCTGTGTTTTTCTCAAAGCGCCCTTGACTGGCATCTAGACAAGGAAGAGAAACCAAGGGCTCTCTCTGCAGGTGGCCACATGCAGAGCTCACTCAGGCAGAACAGCATGTGAGCTAACCAACCTCTATTTCTGGTAGGGCAGAAGCTGGGTGAGCAGAGTCTCCAGGCGCCTGATAGCTCATGTTTTGACAAGTGATTTCTCACAAATATTTTCTTATTTTAGAACATAGTTTTACTGGTGATCTAAATCTGTTTTTTTTTTTTTTTAATCTGAGGTTGTCTAGACAGGAGTAAGAGAAACTCTGAAATTAGAAATAAATATTTTCTCTTTTGTACAAAGTAGTGAAGACACTTCACCTTCAAGGAGATGGTATACATTAAGGGGAAGAGATCTGACAGATTCGAATTCCTAAAAATCCTCATCATATAAATAGCAAATGGGGCTGGGGTAAAACTCAGTCCAGTGTGCTCACTTAGCACACAAGAAGCCTGGGGTTCCATACCAAGCACCACCACGCATTGCCAAGATTGGGGATGCTCACCGGTGACGGTAGCACTTGGGAGTTGCGAGTGGGGCATCAGAAGATCAAAGTCATCCTCAGATACATAGCAAGCTGGAAGTCAGTATGAGACACATACGACTGTTTCAAAATAAGAAATAAATAATAGATAAAAAGCAGCAAATGACATCAGTCATGGTAATGCAGTCTGTAATGCCAGCACTTGGGAGAGTGAGCCACAAGTGTCCTTTCAGCCATCAACACAAAAACAACCAAACACAAAGGTCTAACGAATGTAATTAGGTCAGCTCACATTCATTAGGGTTAGAGTATGGGACTGGGGCTCACAGCTCCTGGGTGGCTGATGGAGTTGAGTGGGAAATGTGCACGAGAGCTACTGAGACACCTCTCTGAGATTCTTAGGTGACTGGAGGGCTTTCCATTCCACGAGTTTGTGCCACTATAATTCTGATCATTAAAAGCACGTGTCATGCTTTCTCTCCTAAAAAGTTATGCATTTAAAGGGCTGGAGCGATAGATGGCTCAGGGGTTAAGGGTTTGTTTCTCTTCCAAAGAATGAAAGTTTAAGTCTTAGCTCACAACACTTGTAACTCCAGCTTCAGGGGATTTAAATGTCTCTTCTGGCTCACACATGCACTCACATGTGAATCAAATAATTTTTTTTAGTTACACATTCTGTCTCCAATATTTTTTATACAAATTGAATAAGGATCCTACCTATGGTTATGCAAATGACTTAAGCGGACCTAATTTACCCATTATACCCAGCTTGGTTCTAGTTCACGGCAGCGCTCCAGAAAGAAAAGTGCACACTCAGGTGAGGCAGAAAGTGGCAACAATGTTTCCATCTATCGGAAACTGGATGCTTCTCATCAGGAAGACCATAAACAACTTGGAAAAATCTCTTCCCTGATTTTTGGAGCCCATCTAGTAACTCTCCCTTCCAGATGAAATAATTCCACGGCATTTCATGTAAGTGGTTTAGAGAAGTCAAGTCAAGGAAGAAAGCTGTCAGCATGAAGCACACTTTGTCTGATTTACATTCTGTTGTGGCTGTTGTTTGTTTGTTTGTGTGTGTGTGTGTGTGTGTGTGTGTGTGTCTGCGCGTGTGCATGCACCCACACCATGACACGCATATGGAGGTCAGACGCTGTGGAGTCCATGGAGAAACCTTTCTACGTTGACTTAGGAATCAAGAATCCAACCCAGACCCCCAAGTTCATTTAGCAAGAACCTTTGCCTGCTGAGCTATATATACCATCAGCCTTTCATTTGTTTTTTTTTTTTTTAAAGACGGGTTCTTACTCAGTAGCCCAGGCTGGTCTGGAGGATTCATTGTATAGCCCAAGCTTCTTTCTGTCCTGGTTTCCCAAGTGCTGAGATTACAGTGTGAGTCACCATGCCTGGTCTAATCATGACTTAATTGGACCTAATTTGCCTGTCCCGTTTAAGTGTCTACGTGAGAACTGCAGAACAGCTAAAATCATTGGAGGAAGTATAAGACACTGAATACATTCAGGAA
This sequence comes from Hylomyscus alleni, assembly GCA_019843855.1. Lineage (NCBI taxonomy): Eukaryota > Metazoa > Chordata > Mammalia > Rodentia > Muridae > Hylomyscus > Hylomyscus alleni. Next base: position 7,706 of record JADRCC010572215.1, on the reverse strand, counting down.
AGGGAAAAAAAAAAGTATTTCTTGCCGTCTCATCATCTCTTAGCCTCCAAGGGAAGAGGCCACTGATGCGCCAAAACAGAGTGAAAATAGACCTTGTACATTCTAGAAAGGCAAGAACCCTGCTTGTCATTTTCCCAGAGCACACCACACAACCCCGGGCAGGCATTCCAGCTAAATGGGCGGGAGAGTGGACAGTGAGGAGTTGTAAAGAGGCGGGGGCAGGAAGGTCAGCCACATCATCGCTCTGATTCCTCTACAGGAAACAGATAAGCAAGCAGCTTACTGGCCTTCCCCATCCCTGTGTCGGCCAGGCAGCATTTCTCCTGCTTTCCTGTTTCTAGTTCTGATTAATATCTAATCAGCATGTCACAGGCCCTGTGGAGCACCTGAAGCATGTCTGCTCTGTTCCACTACACCTAGAGCTAGCTGAAGGTCTCAGACAGGGCTGTGCACAGGCGGACAGCGTATCGGGTCTCTGGTGCCTTCCCTACCCTTAGAATCTTTGCCCATTACTTCTACCTATGCAGAGTTTATACCCAGGAAGTTGCCCTTACTTGACTGAAGACGTCTTGTTTTGTTTTGTTTTTGTTTTTAGAGACGGGGTTTCTATAAAGAGAAACCCTTTATAGCCGGAACTCACTCTGTAGACCAGGTTGGCCTCGAACTCAGAAATTCGTCTGCCTCTGCCTCCCAAGTGCTGGGATTACAGGCGTGCGCCACCACTGCCTGACTGACTGCCTGGCTGACTGAAGACTTTTTGTAGGTTTGCTCATGGAGCCATGGTTATGTTTCCAGTACTAAAATACTTCAGCATCCTTACCAATCAAAACCTTGACAGCTTTAACATTCATAGAAATAGTTTAAATTGTGTTCTTCTCAAGAATGCTTACAGCCCTTCATGAGTTCGTAAGAGTGGGTTCTGAATGCCAATGAGTTTGTATAGTGAAAGTCTCATTGTACCCTTAGACTCTTTCCACACACAGATTCTCCAGGGATAACACACAGAGAAGCTAAGGCATTTTCTCATCCTATAGAAGCAAGTGGGGACCATCGGGTCACGATTATTTGGTATTTTAATGGTTTGTTTCTGGAGCATGAGATAAATACAAAGAGATCACATGCTCTTCTACAGAATACTCTGGGACTTCTGCCACGTTCTCTTGGACTCTGTGCAATCTTCCCAGAATTTCCAAGAGAAGCCCCGTTACTGCCACTGTGCTTACAAGCAGAAGCCCGATGTCTTGGATTTTTAAAGCTTTCATTTCTCTTTAGAATATAGTCAGATACATTTAGGCACGTATATCCATCTGAATAATCAATGCTCTTTAAAGAAAAAGATATAATATAGAGCATTCTTCACAACCTGGAAGTCTTTCCTCTGCCTCTGCCTGGGTCGGGGTTCTTTTAATCTCTATAATTTGTTTTCCTTTCTTTTTTTTATTTTAAAGATACATTTTGTGATCTTTAATAATATGAGCACATATATGTGCATATGAGTGCAAGTTGAGCAGAGGCCAGAAGTGTTGGATCCCCTGAAACTGGAACTACAGAGGGTTTTAGAACACTTTATGTGGGTGCTGGGAACCCAACAAAGAGTCCCTGCAAGAGCAGTGAGCGCTTTTAACCAGTGACCCATCTTTCCAGTCCCAGGTTTGCTTTCTTCCAAATTTCCCTTTAGGGGCTTAGGTAGTCTAAGATTGGCTTGTTGTTTTTGTGTTTTGTTTTCCGCTCAACACAATGGCTTTGAGATTCACAGAGATTGCTTAAGGAATTAGTAGTAACTGGGTTGTGTTCCTTGTGCACTGCTTGAGCACGTGGGGGGGGGGCACAATAAAATACAACGCAGTCCTTGCTAAACCTCAGAGCCACAACCCACATAGGGCTGTTGCTTCTGCTTACCCACAGAGCTAAAGCTGAGTGATAATCTTAGAGCGCTCAGTGGAATGAAGAAGGAGAACAGGGGAAGTTTAGGAATCGTGGTGTTCTACCGTCAAGAAGCCAGCACAGGGATGGAGGATAGGGTGCGTTCAGAGATGGGATTCCCTCGTGGATCAGCACAGCTCTCTGTCCCAGCTCTCATCAAGGACTGAATGAACTGTAGTTCTAACACAGCTAACTCCCTCTTCTCTTCCCAGTTCTTTTGGCTTTCTTTCTCCCTTTTTGATTCTGTTTTGAAGCCTTTTAAAAAGTATTTCTTTCTTTTTTTTTTTTTTTTAAAAAAAAGATGTATTTATTTATTTTATCTATACAAGAACACTGTAGCTGTCTCCAGACACACCAGAAGAGGGCATGGGATCTCATTACAGATGGTTGTGAGCCACCATGTGGTTGCTGGGAATTGAACTCAGGACCTTTGAAAAAGCAGTCAGTGCTCTTAACCACTGAGCCATCTCTCCAGCCCCTAAAAAGTATTTCTTTTTTTTTTTAAAGTTTTGAGCCGGGCTGTGGTGATGCATGCCTTTAATCCCAACATTTGAGAGGCAGAGGCAGGAGGATTCTGAGTTCAAGGCCAGCCTTGTTTACAGAGTGAGTTCCAGGACAGCCAGGGCTACACAGAGAAACCCTGTCTCGAAAAACCTAAAAAAGAAAAAAAGAAAGAAAATAAATGAAAAGAAAAAGGTTTGGTCATATATTTATTGTGTACTAAGCATATTCCCTGACCCTCTTCCCACCAAAAACAAAGACAAAAACCAAAAACAACCCCCCCAACCCTGCTTTTCGAGGTAGGGTCTCATTTGTAACCCCCCTCCATTGGTTGTATACCACTATCCTCCAGAAAAAGTTTTCGTGTGTGTGCATAGACAAATCTGTATGTTTTTACCTGCCATGTCTTGTTTCCTGGAACATTCTGAAAGATGATTCTAGATTCAGCAACCACAGAATTAAAAGCAAAGCTGTGTGCAGATGGCTCCATTGAATCCTTTCCCTCATGTGTTGTGAAGCACATCAAAATAGTTAGGGAGGACGCATGGGGGAGATGGTACAACTTGTTATGTTTTCTCATCTTCAAGAACTTACTGTGCTTGGGCAGGGCAATTCACTCATGTCACCCGGTTCTCAGGAAGCCGAGGCAAGGGGATTACGGTAAATTCAAGGACCGCATGGACTGCAGAATGAGACCCTGTCTTAAAAGACAAACACACTCTCGCGCATGAGTGTACACACGTACACACACACACACACACACACACACACACACACACACGAGCCCCACCAACACTACCTACTGTGTTCACAAGGAAAGGATATTTCAAGTCTGTGAAGCTTTCTTTTGGTTTTGGTTCATTATAATTCCTCCCTCAATGTGTTTAGAAACCATTCAGGGAAAAAAATGCAAACAACTCAACTCTAAAATTAGTTAGGTGCCCTTGGAAAACACCACAGATCAGAAGAATGGAATGAGTCAGCTAAAAAAGGAAGAGAAGAATACAGCTCAGTAGATAGAGCGCCTGTCCGTGTCTGTGTCTGTCTAGCACACAGGCAGGAAGTCCTGGGTTCTGCATCCAGCATTGTGTTAACTGGGTATGTTAGCACTCACCTGTAATCTTGGAACTTGATCAGTCAAGGCAAAGTCATAATATGTTCATGCTCATCTTCCAGTAGCTTGAGGCCAGCCTGGACTATATGATACCTTGCCCCAAAAACAGAATTTTAGAGCCACGTATGATGGCATATGCCTCAAATTCAGAATAAGTTTGATGCCAGCTTTGACTCTACAAGATCCTGTCTCAAAAAATAAAAGTAACTAATTAGTCATATAAAAACAATAGCATTACATAAAAACTACAAAAACTCACTGCAAATACTTGCCATGTTTATTATAACAGTTTCTAGATAGAGATTAGCTTTTGATCCAATGGATTTTTTTGGTTTTGGTTTTGATTTTTGGATTTGTTGTTGTTGGTGGTGGTCTGTTTCTTTAGTTGCTTGTATTTTTTTTTTAAAATGAGAATGGGAACTCCCAAGAATCTTCCTATCCAAACTTCCCAAGTACTAGGGTTAGAGATGTGCCCCGGCTGCAAAGCCAGTGACTACGAAGGTCTTTAGAAATTCTGTGCATAGAATGCTTTACAACGAACCACTCTGGTCCTATATCTGGTCCTATAGCTTGCTTTCCCATTAAACCTGGGATTTCTACCACTGAGAGTTACTGTATGGGCAAGTCCTCATTTTATAGCATTCCCCAGGAACATCCATCATTTGTCGGAAGTCTTCCTTTCTGAGTAGCAGCTCCAAACAGATGCTTAGAAGTGAACAGTCAGTGATATAAAGAAGGTAGGTGCAAAGGATCCTCAAGCCTAAGAAAGTGCAGTCTTAGGATTACTATGATGTGCTTCGGACAGGCTCCTTGTTTGGTTGGCTTGGACTGTTTGTTTGTTTGTTTGTTTGTTTGTTTTTGAGACAGGGTTTTTCTTTGTAGACATAGGTGTTCTGGAACTCACTCTGGAGACCAGGTTAGCCTGAAACTCAAAAGCGATCCACTTTTCTCTGCCATCCGACAGTACTGAGATTGAAGGTATGTGTACCACCACTGGCTTTGGACAGTTTATTAAAACAGGCAATGTCCAGGAAAGTCAGCATAATTTCAAATGGACTAAAATGATGATTTTTATAAGCAGAATTTTCACATTGGGGAAAAAAATAGGGATTCTAGACCTTATAGATGAAGTGCCAATATTACTCAATAGAACATAGTATCTAATGAACATGGGCAATTGAATTCATAACTTGAACTAAAGCTTCTAAGTTCCTAATAATATTGCAAGAATTGGTAGTAGTAGTTCTAGTTTTTAAAGACAGTGTCATAATCTAGTTTGGCCTCCAATTTGTCACTTGGCCAAAGCTCGTCTTGAGTTCTTTATCCTCCTGTCTCAGTCTCTCATTTACTGGTATTATTACTCTCAAGACCTGGGTATTACTTGAACCACCACTCCCTGCTCCAATTTTTATTATTAAAGGGCTCTGGGGACAGAATTGAAGCCTCTGGGTTTGTGTGGCAAGCACCTTTACCTCCTAAGCCATCTCGACAGCCCTGGATAGTGTTCTGTGATGTTAACACAATATTGAGTGTTGGGGACCAAATACTATGTAATGTCATTTTGTAGCTTTCCTGATAATTAGAACTAACTGAATTTTTACACAAATACATTAAGAAGTTTTATATGCCTTGCTTCTCCTGAATAAGACTTCTTTAGGTTTTGCCTTGTTTCTTTTGTTTGTTTGCTTGCTTGCTTTGTTTTGTTTTACAGACATGGTCTCATATATCCTAGGATGGCTTCAAACTCAATACTTAACTGAACAGCTTCCTGCTTCTCCTTCATAGGATTACTGCCACACCCACGTCAGGTTTATGTGTTACTGGAGAGGGAACCCACAGCATGCAAGAAAAGCTCTGCCAACTGAGCTACATCTTCATGCACATATGTGGAGATAGGGTGTGTGTGTGTGTGTGTGTGTGTGAGTGAGTGTTCAATCACTGAGTGATTTTCTCATTCTCACTACTTAGAGTATACTCAATTAAAATTGAATATACATAATGGGATACAACCAAAGATTCCCTCAACTTTGCCTTTGTGTCTCGACTAGAACCGGGGCTTCCACGTATCTACAACTGCCCCGCTTTCTCCAAACAAGATCCACTGTCTGGTGGTGCTGTGAAGAATGCACGTCCACAGGATGCTGTACTCAGAGGTGGGCAAGAAGATTGACCTCCTGTCCCCAGTGAGCCACCATATGCTCTGATGCCGTGAGTCACCCTGTGCTGGGAGATAAGTCCGAAAGCAGAGCTTTATCATCCACTGAAGTAAAATGGACACACTTTTCCATTATGCCTGGCTCTCTAACGAGAGACTGAGGAAGTGAGTGGAGCATGAAGTCACCCCTTCCGCCCCAGCAGACAGATGGACAGAGACATTCACATTTGTTCCCGGCCCTTTGTCTTCTGAGCACTTTTGGCATTTCCTTCAGGAAGCTGGAGGTTATGACCTAAGGTTTCCTTAGCGAACACACTCTGTTTCCCACAGTTAACCTTACCCAGAAATGACATCTACTCTAGAAGGTGAGGTTTTATCTTCATGTCCCAACTGTGTCCTGTCCTGGGCAAAGTCAATGACACTTGAAAACACGAACTCTGAAAAGTGGCAATAGGCTGACTTAATCTTCGGTAAAGATGGCGGTAACTCTGAGTTAACTGTTAGAACTTCATACTATATGCCTTTGTTTCACAATTGCTTTCATTTTAGTAGGATCAGTTAAATGGGCAAGAACCTAGAAAGGTTTAAAAGCTGCGTTTGGGGGGAGGGGTGGGCATCCACCCTATATTCCACTTGTTTTGTGTTGGTTGTAATTGATATCGCATGGTCCCATAGAGTTCTCATAAGAACCCAAGGTGATGTCCTAGAAGATGGGATGACTTAGAGGCTGGAGGTGGAGCTCAGCAGGTAAAGTGCTTGCCTAGCATGGGTAAGGACCTGGGTTCAATCCCCAGCCTCTCGTAAACCTGGGCCCAACATTGAGGAAGAAGAGGATGAGGAAGCAGGAGTATCAAAAGTCCATATTCCTCTTCTGAGCAAGTCTAGAACACATGAGACCTTGTCTCAAGAATAGACAAACTAAAAAAATTACAAAGCACTGACCAATTAATATTACCTCCCATTAACCACGTTTTCTCTTTCCCACTATGTTGATAAAAGGCCAAGTAAGTATGCTTATGCTGTGTTGTCTGAACTGATCATTTTATTCATAATTTAAAATAGATTAAAGACTCCACTGCTGAACTTCAGAGGCTGTATTTTAGGGTGGAATTATCACACTTGGTTTTGTTTGGCCTCAGTGCACTTCAAAAATCGAACTAGTTGCATTCATTTGCTGTGGTCTTTAGAAGGTTGATGGTTTTTCTCATATTCTCCACGTGTCTCTAATGCTAATTTATTGAAGTTTCTCTTCCTGAAAAAGCTAGAGTGGTTTCTAAACAAACCACATTTTTTTTTCCATACCTTAGTTTATCAAGGTAAAAGCTTTGAACTTTTTGACTTTTTTAAACTGGGCCTTACCTTTAATTCCAAGCCACATAAGCAAGAGATATCTCAGGGAATGATTTTTTTTTAAAAAAAATTCTCTTCACAAAAGAATCTTTAAAAAAAATCAGTTTATTAATGTTTAAACGTTGATAAAGCTATGTGCAAAATGATCAACAAAAGTCAGGAACCTATTAAATACTATTTTTTTAAAAAAGACATTTCTTGGTTTAATTGCACTGAAAACCATACTAAAGAGACAGTAATATATTTTTATTCTCTGTAACATTTACACCCCATCAATACCTAATGACAGCTGAAATAAAGAATTCCTGATGCTCCCTGTCAGTTAAAGTAATGCTTTTTTGGGGGGTACAATAGGATGGCACTTTCTTAAGAACTACACATTCAAAGGTGTTAACACGGGTTAGGAAGAAAGTCAATAAGATGACCTCAAAGAAACAAATACATTCGAAAATCAGAAACTGTTCTTTAAGCAAAATACAACTATCCCCCAGTTGCTTGAAATGGATCACCAAACACTCTGAAATCATCAATAAAAGTGCCAAAGATGCTGTGTGGGTTAGAGAAAGACATCAAGAAACAGCTCTTGGTTTGTACAACTGAACTCTCACATTTCACCTCATTCTGTTGGGTTTTTTGTTTGTTTGTTTGTTTGTTTGTTTGTTT